>KB445794.1:1786474-2062995 GCA_000320605.2 Gelatoporia subvermispora B
CCGGAGCATCAGGCCCATCGGAGGCGAGCGATGGCTGCGTGAGGATGGGGTCTGGATCATCTACAGGCATCCGTGGGTCCTCGGAAGCAATTGAGCCACTTTCGCCGGCCTCGGAGGGTTCTGCCTGGCTCTCAAGCTCTTCCAAAAGCTTCCGCAGCCTCTGTATCTCGAGGGAACGAGCAGTATCGCGTACTACCGCTTTGTTCACATTGTTAAGGCGCTTCTTCTTGGGACTGTGGAATAGACGGCCTGCGCCAGGCACGAATGGTTGCTGGTCACGTAGAGACGGCGCCATGACGTTATGCAGTGAGTATTGATGGCGTTCCGAAGCGTCCGGGCAATCTACAAGGTCTGGTGCGTGTTGCGACGCGCAGAGTATCGACGATATAGTAGCAGTGATACGACCGCTCAGCGGTCACGTCGGCGGCGGCAAGCGAGAATCACAGACAGAATCAATCCCAAGATGTTGTAAGAGATGATCACACATGAATCGCCACGATGCAGTAGAATTGAGGATGTATCTAGCCCAACTGGGGATGTGTAGCTAAGATGGGCGCCGAGGAGGCCTCGGGGGGATGGGACCTCAAAGGGCCTTGGCGCCCGTGCACATTAGCAGCCTAGGAAGTACATTACGTAAGCGGAAGATGTCCGGACTGAGGTGGGGAATTTCGTACTTTTGTCGCTTTTGGGGCGCTTACTGACCAAAAAAGACGTAAAAGCGACAAAGCGGAAATGAGATTTTGCTGATGCAGATTCGCACGTCGGACGTGTACAGCGATTAATGAGAAATATATGATATGCTCCATCGATATTTGGTGGGACTATGTCCCGCAGACTTTGGATACCCGCTTCTCAAGATTCAATCAGCTCTTCCACTTTCGAGGCTGCGCAGCAAGAATGAGGCCTTGAGGTTCCAAGTAAAGGTGTCGACGTGATAGAGGGAAGACACATTATCCGCCGTCACAGACTTTCCTTTCGCCACTCTGACAAGATCCAGGTATTAGACCCAGAAACAATCGAGCCCAAATGAGAACTCATCAAGAATAACCACGTTGACGGAGCTGAGGCCGGCGTCTGACGTTGAGACTACGACGTAAGCGTCTGTAGCTGAGGCGCTTGACAGCCTCATGATCTTGCTACCACTGGAGGAAACAGCGTGCATATTGGCTTTGTGCCCTGCTTAGGTTCGAGGTCCAAACTCCGCGGCATCTTCCTACATCTGAGGTGACCATCGTGGTCAAGAGGTCCTGGTGCCTCGGCGGGACATGCACAATGCCTGGATCGAAAGCTTCGCGGATCACTGATTGCTCGGATGGGTCAGGTACAGGATAAAATGTCATGCGTGGTCTCACGAAAACGATCTGGAGTTGCGTTTAACGCGCGGAACGCTGGTAGACATGCAGCATCGACGCGTACTTGGGATCACATCGTACTGACCAGCCGTGGCATCCCCGCATCCATACATAACGATACGTTTATCATACGTTTCATGACGCTCACCGCCCGGTAATGTGTTCAAATCATGACATACAATTCAAGAGGTTCTGGCGGGCTCGCCGCCGCCGCACTGTGTGCAACGGCTCGCTTAGGTTTTGCAATGTGCCAAAGATAGTTTCTCCAGTGGCCGCAAGACCCTCTCGGCGTGGTGTGTATTGCGACCGTCAGTTCCACTGTTCCCTGCATATTGAACGCTTCTCCAAGTACAGCATAGCGCTCATATTATCGGCTGGGCTCCTGGATGCTACATACGATAGGCCGCACACGCAAACTCTCAAAATAGATTTCGAATCATTGAAAATACGAGAAATCTTGTAGTATTCACATTCATATCCGTATCTCTGAGCATTCGCTGAATGCTATATAAGTGAGTCGGCAACGGAAGAAGAGGTCAGGATCCTCGCCAGGCCTGCTCTTGTGCCCACACAACAACTGTCGTCTTTAACAAGATGTCCTCTGAGCAACAGGCTCTTCAAGCTGTCAATAGTATCTCATCTGGAAAACTAGTCAACCAAGACTCATGGATGACGTTCGTCCTACATTTATACTCTGTAACTCAATGTTCAGTCCTCACTGTCATGCCTCAGGATGTGGTGTAATACGAATTGGGGGGACTTGCTGCAGCCTGCCCCACTGTCGATCGCTCTCCTCGGCAGTATCTTCATCATTGCCTCCAGTACCGATGATTTCTGTAAGTGTTGACTTCTGCAACAAACCTATGCTCATGTCGAACTTTCTGGACCAAAGCGCTCCAAACGGAAGATAATCCCGGCAAATGGGATCATGCCAAGTATCCCGACTCGTTCAAGGCCTGTCTTCAGCAAATGGTTCGGCCGCTCATCGTTGTTTGATGTTACTTACTAACATGTTATCTAACAGGTCGGCGATGGATACAAAGCATTTGAAGGTAAAAATCTGTGCTAGATCCCGGACAATGGACTCGTGCTCACGGGTTGTTCGAAGGTGCTCACCACAACATGACACGCATCCAGAATGCGGCTTCTCAAATGCCAGACTTGATCAAGACCGCCGTGGACCTCGCAATTACAGGGACACCCGAAGAAGTCAAGATTTTTCTCCCAGGCCAAATTGACGGGGTGGTTGAGCTTGCAAAGATCTGCCGCGAGGCGGCCAGGGACTCGGAACTTGCCTTCCGGGACATCATGGGTTTGGCGCAGGTCCTACATCTTCGAATGGTTCCTCGAGGCTAAATTTCTGATTATGGTATACATTTTCAGGAGATGGTACTCGCCTGCACCCATAAGGTCGGCAACGCAGAGCAGAAGCTGGCAGCGAACCAAATTCACCTTCAAGTCTTGCACGAGCAGAAGAATTTGGAAGGCCAGGCGTTGACTGATGCGGAAGTAGCCCGCAAGAGAATGAATGAGGCAAGTTTTGTAGCTTCGCGTACTTGACTTAATTCTAACCTTTCAAAAAAGGCATTCGAGAAGGCTGAAGCCGAATTTTGGGACTCGGTGAAGTCCATACCCCATGGGTCCGTGCTCCGTGTGTCCGCTATGGGCTCGGTGAGGCTTACTCCATCTCCACAGATGGCTGTTCATGGGCGCGTTGGCCATTGAGTCGTTCATGCACGCAGCAGCCTCCGCCGGAAATGCAGGTATGTTTAAGTTTCTGCAATTGTCGTAGCCCACTTTATCAACGGGTACCCTGTAGCGCTTTCGGCCGTTACCCACAGGTGCAAGATCATGCATGCTCGTCCGCAAGGTAGAGCACAGACCGTCCCGCATCATAAGTCCGAGGACCCGCAAACTACAGCTGGAGTTTCGACTATACCTAACGAAGAAGCTTTGAGTGACCCCTCGTTAAATCAGGCGAAGAGAGGTAAGTGTGACTTCTTGTAAACATATCTCAATACGCTCACAATGTATATCAAGTCCTCGACTTAGCCAACGGTATGAAGTCTCTGGTTTGCGGTGGACAAGACGGAGAGCCCGACTGGGCAACCATTCGAGGCAGCAATGGCCACGTTAGTCACTGTGGCGCCATCCTTTCATTACTTGCTCACAGTAATACTGCAGAACACGAGTGGTGCGGCATGGATTGGGGCTTCTCTTCAGACGATCAAGGAACGCCTAGACATCTCAAAACCTATTTCTCAGGAATTGGAGAAGCTCGTCACTCAAGGCATAACAATCAATGCGAAAATCCTCGAAGTTGCAGGATCAGTACGATCCGTTGACGACAGTCTTGACGATGAAGAGCGTCAAATCAATGAACTTATTGCCGGGCTGCAGTCTTTGGTGACGTCCTGCAACTTGATACTACAGCAGACTGGGGTCACTGCCTTTGGTCCCGGCACTCCGTCACCTTCCGTATCAAGCACGGCTGGTGCTGCTGTAAGCATCCAGTGAAATTGTCTGTACAGGACACTGATCATCAAAAATCGTTTGGCAGAGAATAAATGTAGAGAATGCGAAGTTCAAGGTCTGTACTTGTAAACCCTGGTGTCGTCCTTATACCCAAGCTTTCTTAAATTCCAGGTTGATCAGACCCGAGCACACTTGGAGGCATCGAGGGATGCATTCGAAAAGGCGGCACTACGCATGGTGGAAGGCCAGAAGCAGATCACGATGACTATCGCAGAGATCAGCAATCTGTCACTACAGTCGGCGACTCTCGAGAGTGAGTAGCTTATGGTAAACGTGCCTATGTCGCGATTGATTGACTACTATCCCAGCTATGCTTCCGGTGCTCAAGAAGGCTGTCGGGGCGTTTACTACTCTGCGCGCACAGTTCTCTCAAATCAGCCAATTCTTTGAGAATGTCGCTTCGCTCATTATCGACGTCATGGGTCCCTCCGTCAACCGCTGGGCGAATACAATGTCTCAGACCACTGCAGTTGGTGGTGTCACGGTCAGCAGTACGTCTGCAAACCCCACGTGTATTGAAGTGTCATTGACGATAGTTCTTCGCTCATCAGATGTAACAAGGCAGCTCATCTACACGCAGATGATGGTCCCTCTGAAAGTCAGCATGCTCACTGACAAGGTTCGCTCTGCTTGTGCTTTTCATTGTATGCTATGACATGCGAAAATGGGCTGATAGATAGCCGGGACATACCTCAATGTGTCGAATCTCTACATTCTCCCTGCTCAGAGGTATTTTTGATAGTATAGTCTGCCCGTACGGTACTGAACACCAAATGCCTGACCCAGACATGTTGGCAATATGCTCCAATTCCCTGATAGCAACACAGAAGAGGGCAAGGCTGCCTTCAAAGGTATGTCGATAAGATAACACGTCAAACTAGGTCACTTATATCAATTCTAGAGAAGTTGCAAAAGGAGCAGACGGAATTGGAGAAGTCGTCCACCGAGGCTAGCGAGCAAATCGCGGCGCTTGTAGCCAGAGATCAGAAGGTACGTCTTCAAGCCCCCTTACTTAGCTAAAGCCGCTCCTGAACGAGGTGACACTCTGAATAGGGATTCAGTGCCTTGATAGAAGCGCGTTTGGACAACATTAAGTTTGTGGTCGGGTCTGTCATTCCCGCGGTGATCGCTCCAGGTGGGCAAATTCAACGCCCGTCAATGACTCGGTTATTGACCATAATGTTTCTAGTGCCGCCCGCTATATCTCGCATTACGGAAGGTCATGTTTCCGCATACGTTGCTGCCAAATCCTCTGCGATGGAGAGTAGCCCAGTATTCAGTGACGTCGAGAGCATGATGTAGGATGGCAAATACTTCCGGTGAGGGGTGAAGTGCTCGTGAGTCGTGGCCCATGGATCGCTCTTCTGGATGGTTGTGCTATCGAGTCGTGTTGCGTGTACAATAGTATGCTCTTGTGAATCTGTGCTCCGATTGTGCTGAGAATCTATGAGTTTCTGCCCAACGCAAGTATGAGCTCGACTGAATCATGTACGGTTGCGAACAGTGTACCTCGACAGGCGCTGTATCCAAATATGGGCGCTTTTGACAGATCCGATCGACCAAAATGTGCTGCAAGCCGTACGCGTCTTAGAGCTTCCCCCAAACCGAACCTCGGGCCCACATTAAGTGCTCGAATGTCATGGACAAGACGGATCCACCTCCCAAATTTGCGCACCCGTTCACAAAATCCAGCGCGGACGTCATAATCCGCTCATCCGACGGTGTTGACTTCCGCGTGCACCGAATCGTCCTGGCCGAAGCGTCGCCTGTCTTCGAGGGCATGTTCTCCCTTCCACAAGGCCCTCGATCTGCAAAAGACGCAAACTGTAGAAACCGGCTAGGGAACTGCCCTCAGCTCGGGATACGAGACTAAATGTATTGAGAATACTATACCTAGGGAACTGCCTAGGTATACTGTAAGTATGTAGATACAATGAATAGACTATGGACTTACCCTCAGCTCGGGATACGAGACTGAGGGAAGTCGAACATACGGCGACTCGTATGGACGCGTGCGCTAGGCGCCCTGATTATCTAAGCTATGGGACGTGAAAGATTACCGTATTTGGTGAATTCTACAACACAAACGACCTCCCCGTTGTCGACATGCCCGAGCCAGCCGAGGTCCTGAATGCGCTACTCCAGTATTGCTACCCCATGACGACGCCTTACCTATCCCCCATCGACCACTTCGCCGCGGTTCTGGAAGCAGCCCCAAAATATGACATGCAAGGCCCGAGCAAACGCTTGCGGCGCGCACTGACGACAGACTGGAGCACTCGGCATCTTTTGGGAGCCTTCGAGGTTGCACAAAACTTGTAGCTGCAAGGGGAAGCGAAGGAATTAGCGGAGCTTTCGCTGCGCGAAGACATCTTTGAAGAATATGGCATACCCCCGTCGGGTATCTCTCACGAAATTCTATGTCGTCTCCTCATATACCGTTCTCAATGTGCCGAAAAAGCTGTCAAGTTCGTACTGTTTGAAGAACCGGACGAGTCCTCGTTTGAGTACTGGTATATGAACTGGCCGATAATCGGATATCAATGCGAATTTTGCATACCCACACCGATATCACTACGTCATGACGATTTTCGCAAGGCTTTGCTCGTGACATTGACGAAATGCCCTTGTGGATTCACCGTCAAGAATACCTCGGCTCGCGTCCATCTTCTAGACAACATCACATGCGCGCAGTGCCGGGCGAATGCTCTGCACAAGCTTGATGACTTTGTTCTTCCAGCGCTTGCAAGGGCATTAGACGATTATTTAGATGATGTGAGTACATCGAATGCATGAGCTGTACAAGCAAATATTAATGGATTCTGTGCGATGAGTTGGAGCTGCATGTCTAATTCCTCAAGTACTCGACGATGCAATCATGAGTTGGGATAGCCTCAATGCATATATCGGATTCTCAATTGACTTGACGGTACAACTCATTTGAAAATGGTCGATGCGTCACATACACGCAGCTGGGTATCGAGCTATCTAGGGTATCACGGACGCGCTCAAACGTTCTTGTTAATCTCTTGCTGCGCTTCACCCTTGTCCTTCCGAACATTTCCTGTATGTTCATAAGTCCCGAGGTCCTGTCGCTATGCTGTCTAGTGTCTTACCTGAAGTCTCCTGTTGACGGTCGCCTTTCACCGCGCCCACAACGGCATCGACTTTGCCTCCCACCCTGTCCACGGTTCCTTCGGCGTATCCTTTGGCCTGTGCAGCCTTGTACTCGCCCTCGCCCTGTGCGTGTTCCTCCTTGCCCGACTGCTGCCATGACCCGGCACCAGTCATGTTTCCGATGGCCTCGACCATCGAACCCTCCATCGAGTGGAACTGGCCGGTGGTCTTGCTGCGTAGTGCGTCAGCTGCATACTCCGGAAGTCGACGCGCTTGGAACAATTGCTTGGCTCGCCGTTGTTGAACGACATGGTTCGTGTGGCGATGAGGAGACGAAACGTTCGAGAATGTGAAAGGTCATGGTTGCGAGGAAGGCTGTCTTGGATCGCACTTGACAATGTTCGAGCTCATATAGGCCGCGGACGTGCTTCTGTCGATCGACGGGCAGGAAGCCTTCTGACATTCCATAACAGGAAATGACGTCACGCGCACTATGGTCAGCGCGAGATCGGATCTAAGACTATGAGCTTTTCGCCACTACGCCGATGCTGTCCCATGACGTCGAGCTATCATGATGTCACGCGCTCGTGGGGCGTCGACAATTCCGACATGCACAAGACATGGCTGCGGATCCACCGCTTGTGCGACGTCACAGGCTCGGCCTCCACAGCTCACGCCTTCCGCTGCGCTGAGCTTTCGGATCTAGCCAGCACTTGGAGGTATTCCGGCGTCCGAGACGCCGAACACGACGACATATATAAGGTCTGCATTCATCACCATCTCCAAGTCTGCATTGAAATCATCATACTCTCACAACATCTCCCTCTACTCGCGTTACAATATCATTCCACTATGTCGTACAACAACAACGGCGAGCCAAAGTACGTTCTTGGTCACCTCGCGACCGCGACGAGTGCCGTGCTAATTGGTATCGTTCAACAGCAAGACCTCCGGCCAGTACCACTCCCTCAAGGGTACTGTTGTCGAGACCATCGGTGACCTGAGTGGTGCGACCTCCTGGCAGCAGTCCGGCAAGGAGGAGCACGCCCAGGGCGAAGCCGAGTATAACGCGGCTCAGGCAAAGCAGTACGCCGAGGGTGCCGTCGACCGCCTAACGGGAAAGAAGGATGCCGTTGTCGGCGCTCTTACTGGTGACAGACAACAGGAGATGGAGGGTAAGTCATACATAAATACGAGCATCTCGTATGGAAAGCACAACTAATTAACACGATTACAGGCAACATTCAGCATGACAAGGGTCAAGCGCAACAAGAGATCAACAAGCCGTCCGTATGATTGCATCTACAGTATTCTCGCTTGATCGTAAGGGGGGTTCGATTTTGGCCTAGTTGGGGATGGGGGGATGTGTACGATACCTGTATCTGATATGTCCATAATCCAGCGAAATACGTGCACTAGACTACGTTGCAAACGGACCGCAGGGAGTGGAGTAAATCGATGCCTGTCCTATCCTCCTGGTTCGGATGCTCACTTGCGAGATTGTACGTACAGCTTACCACGTAATGCCGACTCGCGCTGGATACCGACAGCTCGTGGGCGAACTCGACAAGTGGTTTGCCGAGAGCTCGCACAAATATTATATCATGCTTCTGTTTCGGATTTGAACATGTTTCGAATGATGTACCATGTAGAACGGATCCCCCTCACTCTCATTCGAGGCCTAAAATGAGCGTCTCCGCCGAACTGGACCGCGGCTTGATAGTGCACTCAAATGGTTCCGGATGCCTAAGCAGTGTGACGTACTTGAACATGTTGCATCGTCACCAAGGGACATAAGGACGTTCTACTCACACAATGACTCCCGAAACCAACTTCGGCTTGCGCCAAATCGGCTGTCCCTGTGAATCGATTGCTGGAGAGATGCGGAAAATGTGGAGAACAGACGCGATGTTGATGAATAGTGAGAGTTCGCTAAAGTATCGTCCAGGACAAACCCTTCAAAGCGAGCATGCTCAGCGCTTTCTCCGATCACTATCTACGGTATCGTTGCATACCTTCGACCAGCGCCAAAAGCAATCACAGCTGGGTCCAGTACATCTGGGTTCATCTTGCCCTCTTTCAGGAATCGTTCAGGCCTGAACTCTTCTGGCTCAGGGTACCGTTTCGGATCCCGTAAAATCGCCCTGACGCAGTGCATCAGCACTGCTGCTGATAAATCGAAGCCTGAGAGAAATCACCACGTGTTCTGGAACAAAATGGTCCCTCCGGGGATCAGGTTGCCATTGTATGCATCATCTTCCAGGCATTGATGCGCGAGGCCTAGCGGTAAAACGGGCGTCCACCGTAGACACTCTTTGCAGAGCGCGTTGAGATAAGGTAGCGAGGCACGGTCGGAAAATATGGGCAGCCTATTTAGGCCAACAACGCGATCGAGCTTCTCTTGTGCTCTTTTCTGTACCTCTGGGAAAAGAGACATAGCCAAAATGAAGAACTGGAGGGTTCCGATAGTCTGGTCCATGTCAGCGCCTATCATAGGAAGCTATCCGAGTGCAAGCCACACGCACAGTATCAGCGCCACCTGTTCGTAGCTTAGTTGAAGTGTAGGATGTGTAATGTGCAGCACCGTACCTCCGTATGCCACACCGGCTACATTCTCTGCGATACGTTCTTCCTCTGCATAGGCCTTGTCGTTTAGATGAGAAATGCGCTCCATCAATTTCACAGCAATCGGTATGTCTGGTCCGTCTCTCTGGTCATGCAGAGATGGATTAGTCAGTATGCTCATGATCAAAGACGTGACACACGCACGACAACGTTTCTCCATGGTACCTGCTTCATCGCCAAACCATCGGCCTTCCATTGGGCCACTTTCTGCTTGAAGCCAGCGCCCGGGACCCAAGGTAGCACATATTTCAGGAAAGGAAGGTAGTCGACCCAAACAGCCGGGGGCTTGAATGCCTGGCTAATTCCGGACATTGCCCTTTCCATGACCGCCATGTATTCATCATCGCTCTCTGCCGCTTCGATGCCATAGGTGACAGACAGAATCTGCGCTCCGGCAACACTGTCATAGATCAAAACTGGGTCAGAGCGCTGTGAAGTGAGGTCTTTCTTGCATTTACTGCCTGATGTGCTGCATGAACCCTGCCGGCTCTTCGTACAAACGCTTGAGGAGTTGAGGAGCAATCCTGACGAGGTTCTTCTCGAAGTCTTTTACAGCATTCTGATGAAAGAATTGGTGGAACGTGCGGCGATGCCTCCGCCACAACTGCCCGTATCGCATGTGCGCGAACGACCAGTCGTGCTCGATTCTGTCGCCTTTAGTCGCAGAGAGACAACAGCATGTCACGAGCTCACAGATGAAGCATTTCGCTATGCGGTCTGTCGGAGTAATTCGAAGACCTCTTGTCCCACAGATCAAGGACCGCTTTTTCAGTGTTGAGCACAACAATTGGTTGTCCTAGTACTTCCAAGTATATGACTTCGCCTGCGAAATTTAAGCGTCAACACTGAGCCAGTACGGGATGTCAAAGCGTACGTGCCATACTGGTGGGCCCACTGTGCGTACGCCTTCCATTGCTCTTCCGCCGGAATATCAAAAATATTTCCAACAATCGGTAGCCGATTGGGACCCGGGGGAAGAGGCCGGTTCAAAGCCTGGGTTTTGGCTCTCATGTATATGTATATTGCGATCGCGATAAAGGCGCCTGCAACGGGGAGCACAGAAGCAGAGTTGAGAGACATAGTTACAAAGTAGTGCTCTGTATCGCTGGTAATGCTGATAAGACACTCGGAGAATTCACATGCCGCTCAGCAGGTGATGCGTGGGCGGAAGTTGCGACATTTGCACGATTCGAAGAAGCAGCTGAAAAAAGTAATGCGGTACTAGAGGGGGCGTCGGTGCGAATAGTATCTACTTCAGCAGAGCCGGTGAGAAAGTTCATTGGAGTGGAATAAGCCCGGCATATCCAGCAAATCTGGCATAGTACATGAAGTCTATTAGCCCTGCACAACATCCGATGTAGCAAAGGCATCAGATTGCTCAAAAAGCTCGCCTCGCTGCACTTTGGAACCCATAGTACATGATGCTATAAAATTCCTGGAAATGAAGTTGACAAGATGTCCAGTTGCGAGATTTCGTGTACAGGTCACATTACTACGTAATTCATGCCTACTCACGCTGGATACAAACAACTCTTGGGTGGCTTCGGCAGTTGCTCGCATCATAAATAATCTCGTGCTTCCGCCCTCGAATCTGGACGTGCTCCGAATAAAATCCGAATCGTTACTATGTAGGACGGGTCTCCCTCGCTCTCATTCGAGACCCAGGATGAGCGTCTCCGCTAAGCTGGAACGCGGCTTGATGGTGCACTCAAATGGCTCTGGGTGCCTAAGCAGCATAGTCTATTTGAGCCTTCTCCGTGTCATCGTTAAGCATAAGGATAATTTACTCGCACAATGAATCCCGAAACCACTTTCGGCTGCCACTGCGAGTCGACCACTTGCGAGGTGCGGAGAGTATGGAGAACAGATGCTTAGTCGCGGAGGGACGACAGCATTTCACGAACTCACAGATGAATTATTTCGCTGTGCGGTCTGTCGGAAACATTTGCGGATCTTTCGTCCAACAAATCAACGGTCGCTTTCTTAGTATTATGCACGACAATCGGATGACCTAGTACTTCCAAGTATATGACTTCGCATGCGAAATTAAAGTGTCAATACTGAACCAGTACATGACGATAAAGCCTACGCACCATACTGGTGGGCCCATTGTGCGTATGCCTTCCATTGCTCTTCCGCTGGGATCTCAAAAGTATTTCCGACGATTGGTAGCCGACTAGGGCCTGGGAGAAGAGGCGGGTTCAAAAAGCGTGAGGTTCGGCTCTTCTGTATACGTATACTGCAACCGCAATGAAGGCGCTCGCAACAGAGAGCACAGAAGCAGAGTTGAGAGACATATTTACCCAGTAGTGCTATGTATCGACGATAGTGCTGATAAGGCACTCCAGGTATTCACGTGTTGTTCAGCAGGTGGTGTGCGCGCGCGCAAACACTATGACATGCATGACTCGAAGCAGATAACTGATATGGGGAATGAGGCATCGGAGAGGGTAAGCGCGGATATGCTCGACTTCAACAATGAGCAGAGCCAGGGAGGAAGCTCTTGGAGTGAAACAAGTCCAATTCATTCACCAAATCCGGCATAGTATATGCAGACAACCAGCCCTGTACAACATTTCCTGTACCACAGACATCAGAGGCTCGCCTCGCTGCACCTTGAAATCTCTAGTACATGAAGTTTTGAACTTTTTGTATCAGTAACACTTCGAGATCCTTGTGTGTACAAAATTACCGAGACCGAGAAACTGCACACAGATGTGCTATAGGCGCTGGAGCGCGCCGGTTCCGTCGAATAAGAGACTGACTGCTGCCGGGTGCGAAGCGTGGACAAGTAGATTATCGTGGAATCACAATTTCGGATCGAGTCGAAATGGAAATTTCTACAATAATGACCGAATGTGGTTCGGACGACCACATTCTTCAATTTACTCTTCATCACGACCCAAGAACAGTGTCTCAACCAGGTCGGACCGAGGCATGATGGTACAGTCAAATGGCTCAGGGTGCCTAGACATCATTCAGAGCGTTACGCTTTTCTTGTGCGAGATTGACTCACAATATGAGTCCCGTGATCATTTTCGGCTCGCATCTCAACGGCTGGCCCATCAAATCGACAGCCGGCGAGATCTTGAAGGAATGAAGGACAGACGCAATGTTAATGAAGAGGGATATGTCGCTGAGATATCTTCCAGGGCAGATCCTGGAAAAAGCAGCGTTATGAGGGCTTGCTTAGACTTCAACCATGCGGTTGCACACCTTCGACCGGAGCCAAATGCCACGAGTGCAGGGTCCATCACATCTGGATTCATCTTGCCGTCCTTTAGATAGCGCTCCGGTTTAAACTGTTCTGGTTCAGGGTACTCTTCCGGATCTTGCAGAATTGCCCTAGTAGATTAGCCAAAGGGAGTTAGGACGATTACCTGTAAAAGCGTTCGAAAACCAGTCACCAGGTATTTTGGAACAAAATTGTCCCTCCTGGGATCATATAGCCGTTGTACGTATCGTCTTCCAGGCTTTGATGCGCAAGGCCGAGCGGTACCACTGGTTTCCATCGTAGACACTCTTTGCAGAGCGCGTTCACATATGGCAACGAAGCACGATCAGAGAAGTCGGGTAACCTGTGTGAACCAACTACTTTGTCGAGCTCAGCCTGGGCTCGTCTCTGTACTTCTGGGAATTGGACCATGGCAAGGAAGAAGAACTGGAGGGTCGATATTGTCTACATAAAGAAAGTTATCTCGAAACGTTGTATTCGAGCCTATCCGATGCTTACGGTATCCGCGCCAGCTGCAAGGAGTTCAAATACGTATCCCATACACAGCTGATGACGTCATACCTGCGTAAGCAACTCCAGCTACGTTCTTCGCAATCTGCTCCTCCTCCATATAGGTCTCTTCGTCCAGGTGTGAGATGCGTTCCACCAATTTGAGGGCTACTGGTACGTTCGGTCCATCTCGCTAGCGACATGGAATGGACTTCATTGTGCGTTGTTGAAGAGTGGTCAATGCACTCACTACGACGTTCTCCCATGGAACATGCCTCATCGCCAGGCTATCCACTTTCCACCTTGCTGCTTTTTTCTTGAACTCGGCTCCCGGCGCCCATGCCGGAAGGTATTTCAAGAAGGGAAGATAATCGACCAGGAAAGATCCCGGGTGAAACGCCTGGTTGATTCCATACATCGCTCTTTCCAAAACACCCACATACTTATCGTCGCTCGCGGTCGGCTCGATGCCGTATGTGACTGACAGAATTTGCACTCCGACGACGCTATGGGTATTGTACGTCAATCGAGAGGGACGGTATGGAAATGGACTACCTGAGCTTACTGGCTGATGTGCTGCGCAACGCCCTTCGGCTCCTGGTATAGACGCTTGAGCAATTGAGGAGCGATTCTTACTAGATTCGACTGGTATATCTTCACAGCATTCTGATGGAAAAATTGATGAAACATGCGACGATGGCGTCGCCACGATTGCCCGTATCTCATCGTCCCAAATGACCAATCAAAACCAACCCTGGTATCGTGAGCAACACACAATGAGAGTTCAGATCATACCGGAAGCTCACATGGGAAGCATCTCGCTATGAGGTCTGTCGGAGTTGTTGGCGGATTTTTTTCAAGTAGGTCGAGGACGGCCTTCACGGTGCTGAGCACTACGATTCGTTGGCCTAATACTTCGAGGTAGACGACTTCGCCTGCGTGGCTGAAGTGTGAACGTCGGATACGCAATAATCATGAGAGCCAACGTACCATATAGTTGGGCCCATCGCGTATATGTCTTCCACTGCTCTTCGGCAGGAATATCGAGAACATTACCAACAATTGGAAGTCGACTAGGCCCGGGGGGTAGGTGTCGGTTACGATATGATCGAGCTCTCAACTTCATATATGCGCATATTGCAATGAAAGCGCCAACAAGCGGGAGTACAGCAGTAGCACTGAGAGACATGAGGGTCGTGGGGTTCACTGAACAGCAGATGGTACTGATATAGGATTCGGGCTATTCCTCATGTTTCACCTGACATTGCGGACGTCTTCCGGAAGAGATCAATGACAGCAGACTTCGTCCAAATACGTACAGCGAGGCACAAGAAGCGACAGAAAGCGCACGATGATTGAGAGGCATTGGCTAAAATCGACTTCCTCGAGATATGAAAAGGAGTCGGCAACATTAGCTGAGGTACATGTGACGGGTGCAACCGAGGCTCCATAGCTTCCAAGACCTGATTTAGATAGACGTGGTGGTGAGATAGATTTGACCAGGATGGCAATAGAGCAACCACGGCGCACCTAATTCGACTACTTGACCAGCGATCTGACGATCTTCGTTCAATTTGCTGGCGACCAGCTATCAGAGACAGAAAGACGACTCCCTTCACTGCGCAGAATCAACCAACCGGGAATACATGCTGCTGCACAGACCGCAATGAGCCATTCATGCTGCACAATGCCAAAATCTTTGCTACATTTTCGGCTTGTGCTTGATCGAGGAATCAACAAAAATGAGAGAAGGTTTATATAGGAAGAGTCGTATGAGCGATAGTTGAGAGTGTAATCGCCGCAGAGACTCCGACGGCTCTCTAGTATGTCACCGTAGACCGCCCATGATCTATAGTACTGCGACATTTACATGTGACATATAATGTCTTCATCTTCCTCTCCATGACCCATATCGGTTCTCATTCTGCGACACCGGGTACAGCTGTAGTATTCGTACGTAGGCAGAGGGTCCGCCAGGTCATAAGTTCATCAATGCGCACAACATGGTCTCTGTTCAGCTCGGAAAATAAGAGAGTTGATTATGGAACTTCGCATTGTGGACCAATTGGTAGGACGAGAGCATAGCGGGCCCTCGAATCATTGAGTCGTCTTTGGAGCGGAGGTTGTTTGATCATCTGTCGTAGCTACCCGTAATGTGGTTGTCTCGCTGAACCGTACGCCACCATCGTGATGCATGAGCCTGCGAATTCTCTCTCCCACGCCGATCCCCATCCTGATCTGTAGGCCTTTGCTTTTCTGGCCTTTACCATAGTAACGCATAGCATAGGTGTCTAATTGGCGCAGAAAGCCACTGTTAGGACACACAATGCTGCGTTTCGATGTAACATAGGAGATGGATTCCGACGGTAGCATAGAAGTCGTTGCGACAAGATATGCACAAACGACCGTCGCTGAACGTGACATGCCCATCAGGCAATGCACCTGAAACATTCGATAAGGCCTCACTGAAGACGGTCAAAGTAAGATGAGAACAACTCACAAGCACAACATTGGTATCATTCTCCGAAAGGGCATCCTTGATGAACTGGGTAGTCTGTTCCAAGTATTGCAAGATGTCTGCCTGTGGACTATCCTCGATGGGGATGAGGAGCGTCTTCAGATGCGGCAACGAGGATGGGAACTTCGGCGCGTGGTTCATCACAGAGATAACATGGGTAGCTCCTAGAGAAGTCAACTGTGCCTCGTCTCTGGCTACCAAGAGATTCGAGAGGTAGAGCCGGGGGATAATGAGGGAGGGCATGCGTCCCTGGATGAGACGATCCCTCGGTCGAATGGTTCGAGGAGACTTGACGACGAGAGAAGACTGGACATTTGGCGCAGAGAACGAGAGCATATGGTTCGCGTAGGGTTCAGGATCAGAGCTACAATCAAGGAACGAGACATGGCTCGGACAGGCCGGCGTATCGGGTGGCAGGCTATAAACGCGCTCGACCAGGGTCGAACTTCAGCCACTCACTGCCACTTTCTGATTGGCGCTCATCTTTTCCCACAGTCCGGTTTGGTTCATCTTCTGGCGAACCGAACTCATTATTCCCGCTCGTCCAGAACGCGTCCTTGGACACTCTTGTGGGCGGACTCCCTGCAGACTGGACTAGTCAACACGTATGTTCAACATTTGTTCCTAGTTCTGGAAATTCTCGCGGAGACAGCGAAGATGTCGTGAGTCTCAAGTATGGCAGCTTTCCTTGCCGTGTATTCAGGGAACTACAGGGACTCTCGTATCCCATGGTTCAGACCGGGCAACGGCCACTCATATACCGTTGGGGATGCGGAACAGTTTGAACTCTTGGACGGTGGAGAAGGAAACCAGCGAACAATGCCACATCGAACTGGTCAACGGCCTGCATACCCAGAAGGCAGCACTATCGACTGGCTACGAGAAGAGGCGGCTGAGCGGGAAAGGCAACGACGTTTGCACGCGCAGCGTGGTCTCCGTGGTCTCTGGGGAGTCATATTGGATTCTGCCATCATGTGGTTTGTGGCTGTGGCAACTGGAGTAGGTATCGGGCTGGCTGGGGCTTGGCTGGATATACTTGTCAAGTGGTAAGTCCTGTGCGGTAGACTGTCGCCATGTCCCCTCCGTAACAAGAAGCCGCAGGCTGGGCGACTTGAGAGAAGGGCGGTGCGCCCATGGCTTCTTCTACAATCAGGTGACATGCTGTAGTGGAGTTGACCGTATGTACTTACACCGTATCCTAAATTCAATTGTATCTGATAATGTACCTTTGAATGAAGCGGGAGAACTGTGCACGGAATGGCAGACGTGGAGCGAAACCTTGCACGTCCGATCAATCTTTGGCCAGTCCCTGTTACAATCCTTCGTGTATATGACCCTTGCGGTAAGCTAGGCGTTGTGTTGCTTGCGGACTGAACTCACGGAACGTCGACATGTTAAAGATTGCTTTCGCTGGGAGTGCTGCATTGCTTGTGAAGACATACGCACCCTAGTAAGCGAAAACACCATACGAAGCACTCCATATTTGACTCAACGCGTCTTGTCACCAGCGCATTCCACACGGGAAGTAAGTTCTGCAACGAAGGGGTGTAACTGACGAGCTCATTCATTGCACTTATTTTGTAGTTCCCGAGATCAAGGCCGTGCGTTCTATAACATGACTTACTCGCATTCCCTCTGATCGAATTATCATGCTAGGTAGATCTTAAGCGGCTATGTGCTAGACTCCTTCCTCAGCCCATGGACTCTGCTCATCAAGGCCCTGGGCCTCGCGTTGTCGGTAGCATCTGGACTGTCCCTCGGGAAGGAGGTACGTCTGGGCCGTCATAACTTGACGACTTAAACCCATATGTGAACAACAGGGTCCGCTTGTCCATGTGTCATGCTGCATGGCGTACCTGTTCTCTAAACCATTTCACCAATTCCGAGCCAACGAGGCGCAAAAGCGCAAACTACTCACAGCAGCAGCAGTAGCTGGCGTTTCCGTCGCGTTCGGCAGTCCATTAGGGGGCGTACTGTTTGGCCTTGAGGAGCTCGATCTGTTCTCCGACGAAAGCGACGTTATGTGGCGTGGCTTCGTGACGTCTGTGATTGCCGCCGTCTCGCTGCAGTATGTTGATCCGTTTGGGACGTCAAAGCTGGTCTTGTTCGAGGTGACTGGAGTTGCGGATACCTGGAGAGCCTTCGAGCTGGTCTGTGAAGTGTCAGTTTGATAATGACCAGTGTCATGACGTTGCTGGGTCTGTAGGTTCCCTGGCTTTTCCTCGCTGTCATTGGGGTGAGTCAGCGCTGCGAATGCGCAAACAGTGGTGTCATGCTCATGCATGCATAGGGTCTCTTAGGCTCCCTTCTCATCAAGCTCAACGCCGCTGCGGCCGTGTATAGGCACAACAGTGTCATCCGTGATTGGCCTATCCTAGAAGTTGTCGGCTTTACTGCGCTGACTGCTGCCGTCAGCTACCTGGTGAATATAATGCAGTCATTCGCTAGATACATGCTAACTCTCTCTTCAGGTTGTGTTCTTGCGTGTGCAATCATCAGAACTAGTTGCCAACTTATTCCAAGAGTGCGATCCAACAAAAGGAGATTATCATGGGTTATGCAAGTAAGCATCACGGCTTGTTCTCGGGAACGTCATACTTATCCAGGTCGTGCCCAAGTCCGACCGCTATATGGGCCAATGTCTTCCTCCTAATCTTGACTGCAGTGACAAAGGTCGCTCTGACTGCGTGGACGTTCGGCATGATGGTAAGCACGTGCGGAAAGGCCCGTCACTCGTCTTATAATGGACTGGTAGGTACCCGCTGGTATCTTCTTACCTACGATCGCAATTGGAGCATGTCTCGGTCGTGCGGTTGGTCTTCTCACGTACGAACACAGTATCTCTTCCTAGACCCATCCAGCTAATTGCTCTGAACATGCCAGGCAAGGCTTGCATCGCACATACCCCAAATCCTGGATCTTCTCCTCATGTCCCCCGGATCCGACGGTGCGCTGCGTGTCTCCAGGTTTCTATGCTGTGATTGGAGCATCTGCCATGCTCGGCGGGGTCACTCGCATGACGAGTGAGTTCTGGTGATGTGCTCAACTTTGACATCTGACCCCAAACATACCACCTAGTCTCACTGGTGGTCATTCTCTTCGAGGTAAGTTGCATCCTTCCTTACGGTCTGCAGTCTGGTGACACGCCTGGATCCGGTGCAGCTCACCGGCGCTCTATCGCACGTCCTGCCCATCATGATCTCCGTTATGGTCGCAAAATGGGTCGGCGATGCGTTCGGCAAGGACGGCATCTACTCCATCTGGATAGCGATGCGACAATACCCCTGGCTACCGCCCGTGGACTTCCGCGACCGCGGCGAGACCGTGGCGCGAGTGATGAAACCTGCAGGAGACCTTGTCGTCGTGCGCGATGAGGGCCAGTGCACGCTGCGCGAGCTCGATACGCTCCTCAAGGCGCATGCGTTCCGTGGGTTCCCTGTGGTGTGTGGCGAGCACCTCGTGGGGTATGCGACGAGGGAGAAGTTAGAAGCGGCCATCGGTGCGTGATTCCTCGGTGGACCCAGGCACAAGCTGATGAAGACGCAGAGCCTTTGTTGGAGGAGGATGCCGCATCGGGAGCGCAGCGCAGCTGCACTTTCGGCGCGCAGCCAAATGCCGCAGATGCTGGTATAGTGAACCTGGCACTTGTGCTCGAGGAGGCTATCCTCCAGCTGCGCAAGGACGTGCCGCTTGAGCTTGTCGTCAGCATGTTCCAAAAGCTGGTGCGTGGCAAGACGCGCGATGCGAGGATCCGACTGAACAGGGCATCTTTACAGAATCTGCGGCACATCCTCTTCACGCACGAGGGGAAGCTGACTGGGTTGATAACGAAGACAGATATCGTCTGGCTTCTCACTGCACATTTCCCGTATACCGCTGCCTTGTCGGAGAAGCCTCGTTGAGAGGAATATACTACAGGCTGCTATGTACATTTTGCTGTTGTCTAGTCCTGGGCTAACGTGATACATTCCACACTAACTAGACGGCACGTGTGAGACAGAGGCGAGAGAAACCGTATCTGATATGCATCATGTCCGCAGGATATAGAGATAATAGTGGAATGCCTCGCCCAACTGCTTGATTTCTAGAGTTGTGCCTGGGCGCGTGAGGTACCGACGGCGGAAGTGGGGTTGCCCGAAGGTGAGGTAAATGAAGACTCCGCCAGGCTTGCGGAGCACCCTGTGTCATGACCTATTAGCTGTATAATGTGACAGGAACTAACTCTGTTACTTGCCGGACAACCTCGTCGACTTCGCGATCGCAGTTCTCGATGACCTCTGCCGGAGGGTCCTGTGGGTAGGTCAACGATCTATCCGGTATGTAGTTGATGCGGTATATGCGTACCCAGACGTCGCCTTTGGCGGTCATCATCGCGTCCATGGTGCCTGTTCACAGATAATGAGACGTAGCATTCAACTGAAATTGGCCAGCAGACCTTTGTCGATCGCGACGTCG
This sequence comes from Gelatoporia subvermispora B, assembly GCA_000320605.2. NCBI lineage: Eukaryota > Fungi > Basidiomycota > Agaricomycetes > Polyporales > Gelatoporiaceae > Gelatoporia > Gelatoporia subvermispora. The sequence goes on from KB445794.1 coordinate 1,806,801, forward strand.
AAAGACCCAGAGTCGAAGGTCAGTTGCCGGATGTCCATCTCATGCCCTGGTTGACCATGAGATGGGCATGAGATCTGGTATTTTGTCTCGACTTACATTCCATCTCGGGTCTGGTTTGTCCGTGACGCTGTTTCATCTTCTCGATCAATATGCCGGAGTACTTGCCAATCAAATCAATAGATGGTATCTCTGAATAGGAAGTCGAGTCTCACATCGGTGTTGACAATGTTCTTGTAACCATCGTCGTACATCTATCGTGGCGTGATTGAGTCAAGCATGCCGAAACAAGCAGCCTAGAATGGACCTCTTCAGATAGCTTCGAGTTACCACATCCCAGCATGAGGATCCGTGCGTTCTTGTTGGGTATGAGATCCCGGAGAATGTCTGCAACCTCTCCATACGATTTGAACCAGTCAAAGGAGGAATCATCTGACTCTCTGTTCCGGAGGTCGGGGTTGCAGCTCAATCCGACCATACTTCATATCCTAGCAAACTTACTGGTTGTATCGCTGATCCCTATATCGTTCATACACTTCATGGGCTTGTACTTCATGCATGTATTCTGAAGCTCACCAGTACTCCTTTGTCCCGTACTGCTCATTTTTCTCGGGTAGGACGTGAGCCATTGTGGACGACCCCGAATCCAACTGGCAACTAGAGGAGAGGACGTGCAGTTACGATCCGGATCTCGAGTAGCTTCCGGCAATCTCCTCAATCTGGCAAAGAAGATCTCCGAGCGCTTGTACTTGGTTCGAGCCGGATTAATTCGTCATCGCCCAGCAGCGAACTTCGACGACGGGGGGATGAAGGACATGGTGTAGCTATGCGGACATCTTTGGAGGAAATCAGTACGTGTGAGATGAGATAAAGGAATATGTGTGCCTGGGCATTCATCCAAGAGTTTGATCCTCAGTCCTGAAGCCTGTTCAATTGCGTGCAGGGCTTTCATCCGCTCATATGATGGCCTGAGGTTCGATACAACTGGATACTTGTCATGGTCATCTCAAGATGCGGTCAACTCTCGACCAGGCAGTGATGTTCGAGATGTTCGAGATGTTCGAGGTGGGACTCGGCGGGTGACCGCAGCCTGAGCGTGGGCCTGCGTGGGCATTCGGCCGATCACGCGTAAGCCATGCCCGGCTCTTATAATGCGGGGTAAGCTCCCGCGTAACCCTTCCCACTGCTGAGCGACCCATCTTCACAACTCATTCAAACAAGATGGTAATGACCGAATACCACCGTGCATGACCAGTACTGAAAGTGATCGCATAGTCTGCATATCCGGCGTACATCATGGGCACCCTCTGCATTGTTGGGGGTGTCACCGGCTTCGCGCGTACGCGCAGTATCCCATCCCTCGTCGCTGGTGTCAGGTGCGTTACCTATTGCAAAGCACAAATGATTGCAATCTTAAAGCCTCGGTGCTTGCAGTGTCGGTCTGCTATACCTCTGGAGCGCGGACAGCATCCGCAGGGGAGCAGGCAATGGTCTCGAGGGCGCTCTCGGTACGTGGTGTCGTGTTCGTCCAGGACCGCGCTCTCATGACACGTCTGCCATCAGGGGCGTCTGCACTGCTCCTGCTCTCATCTCTTCCACGCGCGGCAAAGGGCCCCGTGCCAGCAGTCCTCTCAGTTACCTCCGCCGTGTCCGCAGTGTACTACGGCCGGAAGGTGTACCTCATTAGACAGTAGGTCTCGTGGGTCCTGTAACATGTATCATGGTGTGCTTGGAATAGTGTGCAATTGTATCACCACTTAAATCCCATGTCGTGTGCGTACGCAATCTGATCCAGTAAGAGTAGATTGCGACCCAACCCAACAGCTACAGAACACTCAAAACAGGAATTTGACGTTTTTGTACATCTCCAGAAGCGGGTTCTCTCCGCTCTTTAGACGCGTCCTGTTCACGTCCGCATACGTCTCCATGAACTCTGCATGCGTGAATACGCTCGACTTGCGCTCGCCTACGGGTAGACCCATCGTCGCCGTGTTTCCGCTTTCCGGCGTCCGCCTGTTCTTCGGGTGGTATGACGAGAAGAAGTTCGGGTCCACCGTGAACGTCGGCGAGCTCGTCGCAAGCGGCGAACTTCGTGGCGGAAGCGGCGGCGGGCGATCGGGTGGCCCAGCACTCGGTGGCGGGAGCGGCTGTGAGAGCACGTCCTCGTACATGTCGCACAGGTGCTCAAAGTTCGTCGGGAACATGATGTCGAAGTACCCCTGCATCACGAGCAGCGTCGAGCATGGCACCATTGTTGGGCTGTCGCGTGAGCTGACGACCGTCTGCACGACGGGGGCGTTCGCGCCGGGGATTGCATCTGGCAGCTTCGCGAAATCTGACAGCAGGAGGCGGTGCCGCGGGAAGTGCGCGCGCAGGGTGGTGAGGAGGCTGAGGAGGCGGGTAGGGATGTACTCGGGTGGGGAGAGGTTAGGTGCAAAGGGGAGGTTGGTGTAGAATGTGCGAAATGTCTTGCTCATCCTTAGGAGACGGGTGATCGGTGGCGGGTGCATGAGTCGCCGGCGCAGTGCAAGAAAGGAGGCGATGAGTGGGTCTGTAACGCGCGTGTAGTACGTGCTGAAGTCGCCGTTCGTGTCGACGGTGACGTATCCCTGATATGGCTCGAGGGTTTGTAGATCATAACGGAGCATATCGTGCGCAAAGTTGTCCTGTAGGTAAAAGTTTGGACCACTCAATACGGTGGACATAGGCAGACAACTTACGACAACTTCCATGGCAAGCACATAGCATGGCGCAGATTCCCGCATATCCCAGTCAAAGACGCTCTTGTTGTGGACGGTCACGCACGGATGCTCGTCGCACAGCTTCTCTCGCTGCAGGTTCGCGAGGTTCTCGCTGATCTCAATAATGTTGTACCGCGTCCGGTCGTACACCTCCGGATATTGCTCACGTATACAGTCAAGGATGTCCTTTGCGAGCGTGCCGTTCCCGGCACCGATCTCGTATACGAGGAAGTCCTCGTAGGGAAAGTGCTTGAGCAGGTAGTCGGAGACGAGGCATTGAGCTATGGCGCGGCCGTACCACGGCTACTGCAAGAATTCAGCGAGAGGAAGCGTAAGCTCTCGGGAGACTAACCTTGAATATTTCCGTTGGAGTGTGCCACATCTGCACGCCAGGCCCGCTCCCGTGTCCGTTCTCGATGTATGTCTGCGCAACGATGTTGTCGAACTCGCCCATATTGCGTACCCGCCCAAAGTCCAGCGGTCGCTCCATGTTGAAGATCGCCGCGCGCTTCGGGAAGTAGCCATAGTGCGGGTTGTACAGCGAGTCCTCGATGAAGTCGCGCACGAGCATCTTGGCACGCGTCGGCCGCTCACGCTGGTTGCGCAGCTCGGCGGCGCTGACGCGTCGGTAGTTGACGTGCTCGACATCGGGCGTGTCGTCGAACGAGTAGCGGGTGTTCCAGTTGATCCTGTCTGGGGTTTTGCCAGCCGGAGGACGAGAAGAAAAGCCTGCGCGGCGAGAGAGCAGCTCAATGCGTCGTGAACATCTCTGAGCTACAGTACGGGTTCCGGGGGAGGCCAGAGAGATCATGTACTGCTTCGAGGGGACAGCTCCCTCAAGCACTGCAGCGGGTTCGATCCACAAGATGTACGTTCGAACCAAGCTCGAGGCGGCTGAAGCAGCGCCAATATGATATGAAGACACTTCAATAGGGCCTTCGAGCGATCTCTTATGTCCCTTACCGAGATCTTAAACGCGATCTAAGCCGACCTCTAATCGTTCCGCTATTCCGAGTCATGGCTAACGCTCGCGTCATTCTGTGAGTTCGCAGTGCTATTTCTTCTATCAACCTCCCACTCGACTACCTGGACAGTCTGCGTGCATAGGAAACTGTAGCCTCCGTGAACCGCAGTCTCGTGACGGAGTAACAGATATGGAAAATGTCGAACGCCTGGTCCGGACATGGGTGGCTACAGAACGGGACGAGGAAGTCGAGGCTGTAGTAGCAGGTGTGTACCTCGCATTGCCTGCGGATTGCGCGGGAATGACCTCTCCAAAACAGAGATTAGCATCGGAAATGCTACCTTCGTACATGTCGTCAAGGCTCTAGGAGAATACCTCACGGCAGAAGAGGACAGCCTACGGACCAAGGGTATTTCTCCAAGACTTTTGGCCATTTCATGTATTGATCAAACATATGATGTCAGGCGTAGAATTTCTTTCCTCGGTGATTGGGAAGTGTCCTCCTGAGAAGCTCAACCGACAGGCCGGTGCGCATATTCCAGGCCCGCATTATGGTGGAATGTGCACGAACTCACTGCCGTCTTGATCGACAAGTTCGCGTGCTGGTGACATTCTACTGCGGAAAGCTTGAGGATACGGAAACAATTGTTCCTGCACTTAAAGGCCTCGTATCCTTAACATCATTGCCCACATTCACCGGCACAGACGCCATTGAAGTCGTCAATGCGTAAGACCATTGCTTGTGGAAGATCCGTTCACTATAACTCACGAATGATCCAGCTTGTTCAAGCATGTGAAGATGAACGTACTAGTGCAATCGCAACGATTTTTAGTGTTCAGAATCATCGACACACTTGTGGCGCGCCACCGTGAAGGTATGCAAGTTGTTGCAGTTGCATGCAAGTAGACTAATGTGATCTAAAGCATTGAAAGGTCTCGGGAAGGAGTTCCTCTCGAGATACGTCGCATTAGTCGAAGGAGAAAAAGATCCCCGCAACCTTCTTCTCGCATTCGCTATCGACCGGGTCTTGCTGATTGAGTTTGATGCCTCTTCTCATGTAGAGGTGAGACTTTACACCACCCTTGCGTCACCCTTGTGACTGATTGCATGCAGGATCTGTTCAACATCACCTTCTGCTACTTCCCAATCACCTTCAGACCTCCGCCAGATGACCCTTACGGGATCACCTCCGATGACCTCAAGAACACTCTCCTGTGAGTTCAATACCGTTGACAACGACCTCCTTCTGACCGCATCCATAGTGCTTGTTTAAATTCTACACCAGCATTCGGGCCCCTAGCCATACCGCTGTTCCTGGAAAAGCTCACGGCAGGTTCTCCGGCCACGAAGGTGCGTTTTGACTGTGCAACATAGCGCACACTACTGACAAGCGTTGCAGAGGGATACACTTGCCGCCCTCAATGTATGCTTGCCTGTCTACGGGGCCGCAGTCGCTAGAGGCTTCGCACGCAAGCTCTGGAACTCCTTGAAACTGGAGGTGCGTTATCGAAGTACCACGGAAAATGTTTACGACACCCAACAGAAACACCTTATCTGTAGATCTTCCAACCGACTGACCCGCAAACGGAAGAGGCAGCTCTGAAGACGACCCAAGTGCTCATACAAACCATTTACTCCATCGATGACAGAGAGAGTCGGTCAGACGAGGAAGATGTACAGGGTCTGGCGAAAGAGGCTTGCGAAGAATGCATACAGATCCTCCGTGAACCAGAAAAGAGCCAGGCCAAGCCGGCTAACAAAGTCTTGTGCGCGTTCATGTCAACCACGCGTGAGTAATTATCCCTTGGGTCGTGAAGCTTAACTCACATCACACAGCATCCGTTGCACGCTTCACACTGTCTCGCGTCGTACCTCATCTCGTCAAGCTCTTCCACAATCCCGATGAGGCACCGACACGCGCCCCAACGTTGAGACTCCTTGCTGATTTCATCTCAGCTGCAAGAGACTCAACTTCTCAGGACCCCGAGGTGCTTCCTGACGAGGGGGACGTACCCCTCGCACCAGTTAAGGACGAGGTTCTCGGGGTCTTGACTGTCGGACTCAAGACGCCTTCGACTGCACCTCCTGCGCTAGATGGTCTGAAGGCCTTGGTAACGACGAGAGGGTTGCTTAGCGATGAGGAAGTCGGCTTCGTTGTGCATAACGTGAATGAACTGTTACAGAAAGAGGGGGAAGATGGATTCGACGATGTCAGGTTTGTGTAAGTCGGATATCGCACATGCCATGACTGACTTAAGCCTTGCAGTGACCCCGCACTAGACCTGCTCATAGTGATCGCAACATTCGCTCCGCGCCATGTCGCGGCGAACACTCTCCCCCTGCTCTTCAGCTCGCTTCCAGACCGCGCTCCCCCACGGTCTGCCGAAGCGGAAAGGCTCAGGTATTGGCGGACATTGGACTCACTGTCCAAATTGTGCGAACAACCAGACCTCTTCGAGACGCTCGTCGTTCGATTATTGACCAAACTTGATTTGGTATGCATTCCGCCGCCCGAAGCTCTGGATACGGAAGAAAACCATGAGCCAAGCGCAGCGTACGCACATTCAATCTTAAAGACCATAGCCGAAGTACTCTCAGCGAAGGTCAATAAAGGCCACAAGGACGTGGTGAAATACATCGACCGTCTTGTTCCCCGCCTGTACAATCTATTCATATATTCCGCGTTGATGTCGGATGGCTCCTACATGGCAGCGACTGATCCTCGGCTGGCGTCTGTTGCTGCGCAGATCATCACATTGATTACGCAATCGCTCGCAGCTCAGTGAGTCTTCGGGTCCGTACGTTAATCTGTTTCCCCCGCTCACTGTGACGCAGGCGCCAGGGAACCTTCATCGAGGCTGTCTTTGCCGCTTACTTGCATGGTGATGTCAAGCAGCTCGCGGATGGCCAACAGAAGCTACCGGCAGATCGTCCTTTCACACCGCTCGATGTGAGTGTCAGTGTGTTCACCAATTTGTGAATGTACCTCACACACTGCCAGCCTTCCGCCCCAACTTTGCAGAAGAATCTCCTTGGTCTGTTCTCTGCCGCTGTCGTTGCACTCCGTAAAGGGGTGCGGGGTTCTTTCATACGTATACAAAACCTGTAATCTGATTTTTCGGTGCTAGGTTCCACTACCTGTTGAAAATGAAGCCTCGTTCTTAGGCATGCTACTACAATGGACACGCGAGCATGCAGACAATGTCCTACAGCGAGACGCTGTTTCTCACGTTCTTACATCTGTGGTAAACAGGCACGCAGAAGGTTCGATGAGACCACCTAGCTTGAGGTAGCCATGTCTGACAATGCTAACACCAGGACTGGCATCTTTCACTTCGGAACGGTTGGAAGCCTTCTGGAAGGCCGAGATTGCCGATAATGCTGTCACATACCAGAGCAGACGGCAGAGTATTTCATTGTGGGCCTGGGTACACTTGAACACATTGTGATACCGCAGTAGAATCACTCACATCAGCCCAGGTCACCAAAGCTCTGCTCGTGCGCGGTGATCCGCTTGCAATGCAGCACACCGACAAACTATTCGAGCTTTTCAACGATACGGATGTAAATTGGGACGCGGCACGAGCTTTAGGGTTCATCGTTGCGTCTGATAAAATCCTCACCAAGAGGAATCATGCGGTGATCAAGGCAAGCCTCCAGCTGCCTTGTGTCAAGTTGCTCCAGATCTCACTGGGGATTTGCAGATGCTCTATTCACAGAGGTTTTGCAACACCTTGCTACCGCGAATCGTAACAGGGGCCAACTCATCCGAACGTACGTCTCAGACGTGATCAGCTGCAGTTGAGTCTGCTCACGTTCTACTACATGTAGAGCCGCGACAGAATGCCTACTTGGTTGCGCTGACCTCGCTGATCACTTCGGTGCCGAAGTCAACATATTCCCACCAGATGACTAGTGTACGTGACCGTCATTTCATACACCCGTCAAGGTCTGACACGCCATCACTGTAGTTGTTACCTCTCCTGCTGCGTGGCCTCGATCTTCCAGATCCTGAGATCCGTGCAAGCGTCATGAGCACACTCCTTGCTGCTGCACAGCCTGGCTCCGAGACCAAGGGCGCTGCCAAGGAGCACAATGCGCTTTCTGAACATGCATCTAACCTCGTCACTACAATGCTGAAGAACAGCATGGCGTCACAAATGCCCTCCGTTGTTAGTGCTCAATCGCGATATTGCTGGTCATGCTGGCTGAATGATGTGGTCCCAGCGCGTCCGCATTGCTGCACTGAAGTTCTTGGCAGTTCTTCCTGGTGTCGTCCGCTATGACATCTTGCACCCTCAGAAGGCTACCGTCATTCGCGAATTGGCCAAGGTTCTGGACGACCCTAAACGGGCGGTTCGGGTCGAGGCAGTTGAAGCAAGGTAACTTTCAAAGCACTTCTCGAGTATCTGTTATTCTCACCCTATTGCTTGTCAGAACTAATTGGTGAGTGCCGCGGGCCTGAAGGGGCGACTATTGATCTAACCTCGCGCACAGGTTCAGGTTCAGCGGGTAGATTGTCGACGAAAGCAAACAGCATAGTGGTATGGATTGCAACGATCTATGGTATGCGAACAACGCGGAAGGATTGCGTACACTACAACGCACTGACGAAATAAAATATCCCTTGCCGAGGTATAATCAAATGTATTAGATCCTTGAAATGCATACGCCAAAGTGTAACCCTAGTGTACACTGCAAACCGGAGGAAATGAGTGATGGGAGGAACTTCATGAAAGATGGGCACCTACGCGACAGCAGCTATGATCGCCTGCGTCTTGATGTTTGCCTCTGCAAGCGCCTCCTCAAATGCATGCATGTGCTCTTGTACGAGTTGTCTCCCGTCAACCCTCTTTACCGCGGATGTCCGGGTCGGTGTCGTGTTTCCGCTCGTCCCTTCAGCTTCCAGCCCTGCCTCCCATCGCTCTACACGAACCCGGCTGCGCTCCGCGGTGTCCCATTCGGTGCGCCAGCCGCCCAGCTTGTTCTTGAGCGCCCTGATCTTCCTCCCTGCTTCTGTAGACGCCGCGGCATTCACTTGCGTATGTTCCGAAAGCGCGGCCAGAGCACGGACGGCAGCGCTGGTTGATGAACGCAGCTGCCCGAGTTGCGCCGCGGTGTAGGCAGGCGTTGGAGGTCCACGCGGGACAGGAGGAATAACGAACGCTGTCCGTGTTGCTTGGGGTGTCGGTATGCTGGAGTACATTGACTCGAATTCATCTTCCTCATCGCCTAGCCGCTCCCGCTCCCGCTCGCCCTCTGCATCTCCGTCCGCATCCGCGTCCCATTCGCTAGCGAGACTCGTGTTTGCCATCGACTCTTCCTGTATCGTGTCTAGCGGTGATTCTGGTTCCTGATCCTCATTTTGAATGAGATCGTCGAGCGCGTCTAGATGGCCGAGTGCTTCTGTGCCTCCTACCTCCCCTGCGATGCGCCGGAACTCGCGCTCATAATCTAGGAGTTCTCGGACCTGGCTCTCGCGCTCCCGGGCTGCATCGTTGATACGTCGAATGATGTCCGAGGCGAGTTGTTCGAGGCGTGGTGGCTGCGCAGCACGATCGTGCTCTGCGTCCAGACGACGTAAACGCGACAGAAACTGTTCCGTATACTCGAGGTCGTTCGAGAGCACAATCATGGGATCTTGTTCTGGTTGACGGCGGTCTTTGCTTGGTGACGGGGCGGGGTCGTCAAAGCTGGGGTCGAGGCCTGCATCTGGTGGCACGTCCATGAGATACGGCGATTCGACGTGCTCTTCCGGTAGTTGGAAAGAGCTCGGAGTAAGATCGTCTGTATGTGATTGACCGTCCTCTGCACTAGCACCATCTTCTCCCGCAGGCGTATGATCAATGCCTTCCGCGCCCTCGTCGTACTCAATACCCAATTCAGCAGCCAATAGTTTTGACCCAGAGCTTGGCTCCGGCATTAACGCCACAGCCAACTCATGAGCAAGTGAATGCCGGCCGCTTGATGTCTCATCGTCTAGTGATTGTCCCAGATTTGAACTGCGAGCGGATGGAGAACGACGACCGTTTATGCTGAGACTTTGGCGTGACGGCGACCTACGTGGCCCCGAACTTGAGCCAGTCGAGAGGAAGCGAGATTTTGTGGGTACGTAGACGTCTTCTGAAGGAGACATGGGATCTCTCAAGACGATACAAAAGTTGGAGAGAACGAAAGGGGATATGAGGCTGTGGCTCGAGGGACAGCTCTATCACGAGCGCCAATTTTGGTTTCGAGGCGACGCGTTCAACTAGGCGCTCGTCGAATGCGTCCCCGTCTCTTCTAATGCTATCATACTTATCCAAGAAGCTAGGACGATGAGTGACCCAAACCCTTGAATTGCATTTGATAACTCTTGTTGAAGGCTCTCAACCTGTTGCGTTCAACATGACGTCGATTGCTCGATACCTGTACCCTTAACTTCATGTTCATCGAGTAAAGTTCGATCACGCAAAGAGAAACAAGATTCGGAATATACAGAAGGATTGACACCAATGATGATGAAACCTGGCTATACATGCCAAGGATTCACGACCGCGGCTGAACATACGCCTTGCGATATTGGATACTGGACATCAAATAAGCGAACTAGCCAATGGGCTCAGCGTCAGGATGGGTTTGCATCGACAGCATCGACATCATATTCATGCTCACTTGAGCGGATTTCTTTAGCCACTGTAAGATGGTGAACATGATGGGGAAATGATATCAGGGTAAATCCGGTGGACTCACCTTGCGTCTATATCGGCTGCGCAAACCATTTGACATGCGAATAGACTGCGACACAATCTATCCCCGATGATTGGCGTAAATATACTCCAAGCTAAGCCGACCCCGATGTCGGGCTCATCTCCATATGGACGTGATCGGCGAATAACCTCCCAATCGCCGTAGTTGCACTCGGTGTTCCAAAGTCTGTATCACATATATGAGCCCCTCGTCAATATGTCTGGTGACGATGGATACTTTGGCTCGATGCACTGGCAGCACCAGTAGTGCTCATCGGAATGCTCATTCTGGATGCTGAAGTGCCTATGTCCGGGATAAGAGTGCTCATGGCTGCGAGGGCAGAGGAGACAAGGATGATTGTGAATCTGACACCCATGGGTGATCTCTGAAATGGAACATCGGTGCGATACATCCCGTCTTGTCATTAAAATAGTCACATAGTCAATGCAATACCTGATCCGGGCACGATGAGCTTGCACAAGAAGTTCCCACTGTTGCCTCATTGCAGACATGGTCCATCCATGTCGTGTGCTTGCTCCCTCGCGGGGCTGCCTGGTAGACGGTGCTCTCGCATGTTGAGCCGGAATAGACATAGTCTCCGGAGAATAACGTGGGATCAAGAAGGTCCTGTTTCCCATCTTCGAGGCCCGGTTATAGACACGTTTCGGATCGGAGAAGCACCGGTTCCGAAACAAGAACAAGACCTCGAATAGACGGAACGAGTCTGTGAGAAGTCGTCGGGGCCGAGCTCTCTGGTCCCGGACAGACCTAACGGGAACCCCAAGAGAAAGAAATCAGGCCGAGATTCCGTCCAATGGCTCCATGTAGTCGCGGGAATGCTGTTCTCACAAGTCACAGGTCTCCCGGGGTCAAGCATCAACCCATAGATAGACTCGGTAGCTAAAGCTTGGAGTCTGGGCTGATGAAATCGCAGTGAGGTGTCTACATGAGACGCATATACCACAGAATATATGCGCACTTCGAGATCATGCAGTGGCCTGTCTCGTTCCAGACGTCGGGAAAAACACCGACCTGGGAGCAGCCAGGCAGCCTGACCTTCGCACACTGAGCTCCGGGACAGAGAGTACCGAGATGTGGCGCAGTCATCTCCCACAGCTCCCAGTATCCGGCATTGATGAGCGCAAAAACTATCAGCGCAGAAGCTGATATACCAGATCTACTGTAGTAAATGCAGATGTCGCTGATGTGGCTACAAGTCGACAGGCTGCGGCAGGGATAAACGTTTGTTTGGCCCTATTAGGAACGGAAGGCAATAGCTTTGACGCTCGTGTTGCACCTTCAATGACTCCGCCTAATCTCGCGGCTCGCATGATGAGTCACCACGGATCCTTTTCTAACGTCCTCTCGGACATAATATGCATCGTGAAAGGTTGTATGATACAAAAACTGTCACGGAGCAGGAAGCCTCAGCCCGCGAGGACTGTATCTCACCAAAAGAAAATGAATGGATGCTGACAAACATCATACGGAGAAACTGCAATTACTCACTATGATGCACCTTCGTAGGCAATCCAAGGGTATAATTCGTGGTCGTGCACGTTATTTTCAGGCCTTGCTGATCTCTTCGTGAACATGCGCGGCAAATAGCGCGCCGACAGTGATCACTGTGGATTGCGCTGCACTGACCGATGTAGAAGACGGCAGAGAAGAACTCTCAAAGTCTATCACAGAATCTCGATAAGTACTCTAGTTTGCGGGGTAGTATAATTCACCTTTTCCCCGTAATGGAAGTCCAGATATGATGTAGACAGATTGGAGGACGATGAGGACGAGTAGTGACGAATGCATTGCAAGATGACACAATGTGCGCAATCACGACAGCGAGAAGACGTTTATATACTAGCTTCGGCGTGCACTTACGGGACATTTAATATGATCAGATATAGAATATCAAATCGTGTCCGCCCATCCGCTATCCTCGTGGCAACTACATTCCCTCTATAGCGACTGTCCTAGGAGTGCTACCTACCGCGAGCAGGAGGCGAGACGGATGCTTTCGGCCCTCCCCGAAGAACAAGACGTAGCGTTCGACGGTCCCACAGTTCTATGACACCCGTTCGGGCAAACATTCCGGTTGTGCGGCTCGAAAGAGGCCTGGGAACATGTGGTCGTCCGGTGAAAGATGACCATGCGAACCGGCGGGTGGATTTGGAGATGTCATCGCAATGAGAACAATGTCGCGGAAGCCCTTCCAGTTACGTCCACAACACATGGCTGGCTCTGTCTCGGTTAATTTATCCCCCGACACCGCGAGTTAAAACTTTGCGAACAGTGAGAACCCTCACGACCGTACATAGTATGCTCGCAGCAATTTTGAGCGCCATAGGGAGAACCATCGGGCCCGGAAGCCATGTGTACATTTGTCGATGAGATTCATGTAAGAAGATTTTCGAATATGTCAAGAACACGGATGATGCGCGATGCAGGCATCCGAGTTACTCATCCAAGTGAAGCTCAAGTTCGACCTGAGGGAGGAGGCAGGCAGTCAGCGGCGAAAGACTTGTGAACTTTCGGAATCTACGAGAACTGACCAGCGACACAATGTTCTTAATTTCTCGTGCAAGTGCATCTACGAAATCCCCCACAACTTCCACTGCTTTCACGCGACACTGAAGACAATTTAGTTCAAGTTTCTCCGGTTTGGCTTCCAGTAATAGCACTTTTTTGAGCTGAGTGCGATCGTCCTCCGTCGATACGCTATACGACAGGGGGCGCAATATCTCCATGGAAAGGCGACGATAGTCATTCCAACTAAGACCGCAAGGGCCGCACATGTCATCCAGAATACCGATCTTGTTCGCTATCGGATAGCAAGCCTGGCAGAAGAATGTTGTGTATCGCTCTGTGTGCATGGGGAAGTCCCAAAATTCCCTCTCTTCCAGCGCGCTCCATATCGCCTCTTTGTATCTCCGTCCATAAGCCAGCAGGTTCCACACGTTTTGGCCGCCAGCGGACCAAAGCGCTACAGGAGCATAGCTAGGAGGGTGACACATCTGCGTGTGCCGGGCCGCTTTGCGGGCTTCTTCTTTGAGGTTGAAATGACAGGCGATGCTGAAGACGCTGAACGGGTCTAGTTCGAGAAAGTCCGAGCTCATGAGGACTCTGTACGCGACCTGCTCTGCGTGTTCCATCATGTACTTCTTGGAAGCCTTCGTCACATTGAATACATCTTCTGCGTACTCGAGTTCAGGGTCGGCCAGTGGATAGTAAGCGCAGAATAGAGCGTCCAGGGTGCGCTTGTCCTCTTCCAAGGTTATGGGTTCCTCATTGTCATTTGTCTTATCTGCGCTGTATAACATGGCCGCAAATGTCTGAGACGCCACGCTCAATATTGACTTGTGTACATGAAATTTCACGCCGTCCCTGGACCGTATACCAAGATCAGCAGGGGGCCGCACGTTGTCGACCGCAGGGATATTACTAGCTTTGTCGAACGGAGGTGCGGCTTCGGTAAACGACATGATTGAGAAGAAGAATTGTAGGGACGATAGAAGATACAAGAATATGGCTGGGTAACAAGATGGGTTAAAAGCATGAAGAGCTAGGCAGCGGTCAACAGTTCAACCAGATGACGTAGTGGTACAGTACAATCCGCTGTTCCGCCTCTTAGTGAATGAGCGCTATCGCCCGCTTCACGCAACCTGCCACCCACATAACATTCTTAATCTAAGTACAGGCTATGGATTACACGCATATTGCTATCAGTCTGTCAGATACAGCGATAATCTCTTCCATCATAGTAAAAATGATTTGCACGGAGTTTGAGATATGCGTCGAAATTCAGCTGCAGCTTCACCTTGTTGTATGTGAAGGTACGACCGCGATAAAGGTGAAATTAGATACGGTTTCGCCGACTGCAGTGCTTTACTCACATCTGATACTGTGCGATTAATCCTTTCCATCACCACGTCTCGGTGAAATTTGTGCAATGTGGTGAGAACCTCCTTGCGGCAGGAGTGACATGTCCATTGCTCTACCAGCTCAAATGCCACCATGCTGGTTAGCATCCACGCTGTGTGCTCTCCCGGTACTCAGCATGGGGTGTCCCCTAGCAATTGCGGGACAAGACAACAGTACATGGGCGCCTGGACCACGATAGTCCTGGCTCGTCCAGACGACCATTCTCCCGCATCGCAGATCTTGCACTCGAACTTCAAAAGGTCTTCCGTCTCATCCTCAATCATGAGGTCGAACCAGAATTCATCCTCGTTAGCATCATCACGAACGGCCTCTTCGCAGTCCTCTCGGTATTGCAATAAGGAGTAGAGTGTTGGGCCGCTGAGCCATTCGAGGCCTACAGGCGGTGCCGGAGGTGGGAAATTGATTTGTAAGCTCTGTTTTGCTGCCTTGCGCGCCATATCCGCCAGCTCGTAGTGGAGGCCGCGCAAAGTTGCTTTTTTGGCTCGCTTTGCTCACTTTTGCTCACTTTTTCCCACCGTAAATCGGTGGCTCACTTCGCGCTCACTTCGCGACAACTTCACTTTTTGCTTGCAGTCGCTTGCTTGCTTCCGCTGACGTCCCCTCCGGCGCATCTCATACGACCTCGGTGTATATATACTATACGCTCAATCTGCACGGGCTGCTCGGGTGCTCCGTAGATAAGGATGACCTCGTTTACACCCCACTACATCTCGACCACCTTTCATATGTTCGGACCGCCCTTCGGATGCTCAAACGGTGTAACATGCTCAGCGCAATACATTATATTGCGGAAAATGTGTTAAGTACCTCCGTTCGATGGCTTCTGTGCGACGTTGCCCGTCAGATCTGAGCGTCCCACCGACTAACAATTCCGTGCTCGAAGATGGTCCTAAAAGTGCTCTCTAGTACCAGTGCTGGTCTGTACATGTCAAATTCGAATGAAGAAGTGAGAATTGTAAAGTGCATGCATGCGCCCAAGTGAGGCACTTCGCTTACAAGTGAACGCGAAGTGAGGTGCAAGTGAGCGGTAAGCAAGCGCTTGTCATCACCTGCGAGAAAGCGAGAACAAGCGAGGAAAAGTGACTGTGAAAAGCGAGAGAAAGTGAACGAAAGTGAAATTGTCCACGCACAAGCACGCTACCAAGCGACCAAAGTGAGCTATGACAGTGAGCGCTTATACTCCCACTGTACAGACGCCAGCCTGTTCTGACCTCCGCGACTACGTGTAACCAGATTTCTTGTGCTATGTGCTACTATATCACGTCTATTGTGTCTCAGTACTTCTTTCTACGTTTCCTCTGTTGCCTTCCAGGGCCCTTGTGAACCTGTGACACCTCCACAGGTTGCTGTCTCGGAGATTCTTCTACCCGCTCTTCTGTTGCTGCTGCCTCCTCCTTCGGCTCTGGTTCATTGTGTAAGGCAACAACGTTCTGCAAATTTGATCCACGAGTTCGTTTCAAGGGGCGAGGTCGGGGTCGCTTGCGCTGCTGTGGATCACCAGATGCCCGAGCAGTCGAGCGCAGGTCTCTGGTATGCCGTGGAGTGCGTTCAAACTTCGGCCCCCCTGTCAATTTATAATCTGCTGACGTCGCCTGGTCTTGCCTTGTCCCCCAGGTGTACGGCTGGGGACCACGCAGGACTGTAGCTATGGGCCCGTCAAAGCGAGCATCCAACTTCGCGGTCGGCCTGAGTTGGTCAGAATGCATGAGTGCTAGATGGATATGACCAGGGTCTGTCGTATCCTCCTGCCCATCAAGCGCTGCCAATGCTTGCTCCGGTACTGATAGATTTCGCACAATAGACAGCTTGCAGTCTTCCTCTGGATCATCGAGTTGTACTTGCAGTTGTTTGCTAGCGAGCACCTCTACGACAATGCTGGTGTGTTCTTGTTCCTTTCTGGAGTCCGCAATTTCCACCACAATGCGATAGATCTCTTCATCGTTCTCCGGCTTGCAGTCAAGATAGGTTCGCAATACCACCAAGCTCAGAAGCAGATGAGCCGGTCCAAAGACCAGAGTCGTAGAATCCAATTTGTGTGACGAACCATCCTTCCGTAAGCGGGCTTCCAACTCCATGAGATATGGCTGAAGCAGGTCTTGATCGCCTGGCAGGATGGGAATATCATGTGCTGTATACCAAAGACTGGTCTCCGATAATTTATTCCCTCCGGCCACGGACATGTCGAGAAAGCGTCTGATCACAGGATGATCTCGGTCACCGGAAACGATCTGATAGATGGAGTGGAAAGCGTCATCAAGGATGTCGGTGAGGGCGGGGTTCCTATACCCATCACTGTCGGCATCCTCTTCACCGAGTCGTGCTGGCCACCTGATCTTTCCGAGCTGTGATCATGTAAGCAGTGTATTCCTACTTGATTGCACATTAACATACTTTCCGTTCCAGGTAAGCATAACCACTCTGGTCATCCAGTGCCTGCGCAATCTGATAGATAGGAAGGACCGAGAATTTCGGTTTCTCGCTGGCTGGTGAGTAGATGTTTCCATAGTACCAGTCGAGCTGAACATTGAGCCCTTCGCGCTTTACTAGCTTCGCGGGGTACAATGCACCACCATTTACTGTCTCTAGTAAGACATGTTGACCAAGACTAAGTATGATAACGTTAGTATCAATTAGACGCGGTATACCCAATATACCTACTAATCATCTTTCCATAGAGGTTTGAGAACATCATCGGCACAGCGAGGACATGCCCAATGCGAAACCGAGGATGGAAGCCCATACTGTGCTTCGATACACGGTATGTGATGCCAATACGAACACTCGTCGCATTCAATGGTGTCTGCCTCACAGTCATCGAGTGCAGAAACGGTTGACTCTAGCCCACATCCTGCACAACGGATCATATGCATCTCAGATGAGCGAATTTGTCGGCGGCCTTTTGTCGGAGGCTTTACTGGTAGGCGCTTTGTAGTCGGTCCTGTGACTTTGCGAGCCTGCTTTTTCGTGGCAACCGCTGGCTGTGGTGTAGGAGTCCGGACAACAGATCCTGGTAATGCTCCAGATGAAGAGAATTTTGCTGAGTCCGTGTACGAGTCGCTGATGCTGATGACGGGCGAAGGTGGATGCGACTTGCGCCATCTCTCGTAGAGATCATGAATGTCAGATACACAGTGCTCTGTCACCTGATATGCAATGAATACAGCTTCCATGCTGCGAAAGATAGTAGATTATACATACATATGCACCCAAAACACGATGATAGAGAGCGAGGGAGACTTCGCTTGTTGGTTGCTGTAACATCGCATCGTCTCCAATACTGGTAAGCCTTCCTCCGTTCTTAACCGAGTCGTAAAGAAAAGCAGAATTGCTAAGGCGCATCTGTGCCGTGAAATGTCGATTCCTGTATAGTACCCGTCCAACGAGAAGGTATGTGACATCAGTTGACTGATCGCCCAAAGAACGCAGTCCCTTAATGGACCAACTGAGAGGAAACTTGACAGGATCCCGGTGTGCATATGTCTCGGGCGTATCAGCATGAGTTTCTGGTAGAATGCGCAGTGTCTGCGGCCAAGCTGTACGGATAATTTTGAGCACCATACTAGACCCGGAATGGCCTTCTTCGAGACACTGGCCACATTGACGTTCATGAGATGTATGTAGCATAGTGGTGCCATGAGCATGTTTGCCTATAGGACGGCGAGGGATTGCGTGAGAGAAATAGTCTGCCAGGTCAATGTTATCTTGTTCAAGTTGCATGCGGGTGAGCATAATGTCATAGGGGAGCAATGAGATTGCATCGGCAAGAGGCTGGCAAGCTGCTTCAACTGACTCGTGACCAATAGAGCAGCGGAAGATAAGGAAGTGCTGAGGTCCAAAAAAGAGGCGGATGTTCGTATCATCAATTGTCTTGAGATAGGCACATAATGTCAGACCGTATACAGTTCACACAAACAGCACCAAGAAACATACACGAACGAGGCGATTGAACCATGTCACCGTACATCCCATAGCATCCGGCTTCTCGTATAACTTCCACACATTGTTGATGACATCACAAATGATACTCCGACCTGACTCGAGAATTGACACCCCTTCACCATTGTCATCTGAACCCGCACATATCCACTCTAAACGTGTCTGGTAGTGTTGGTACAGCAGAGTGAGTGGAGAGTCCGGGTTTGTGGCCTCCAGAGCACTGAGATGCTGCCGGCGTGCCTCCTGAGGCAACAGACCGTATGAGCGGAAGAACATGTCCAGAAGATTGTCAATGTAGCAGGAGTTGTCTTCCCATGGGTATGACATTAGTTCGCGTTCAGTGAAGGCTTGTGTAGGACCAGGTGACGGCACCACCGATGCTCCAGGGACTATTTGCGTTGTGGGCTTGGTCTTCGTTTTGGTGGTGTTGCGTGACTGCTTGTAACGAGTTCCCTTTGCAGCCTGGGCAGCGTGCAAGATGGCAGCTGTATCAGGAGCACGTCCATCATTATCCGCAAATGTCACCCGTGTAGATGGGCGCGCGGATGCAAGGCGTGTCTCGGCCTTAACCTCGCCAGCTATGAAATCATTCAAGACGTCAGCACCACGGTAAGGCTGCAAGGCATTTATGGAGAGAAATATACCTAGAATTGAGCTGTAATGTTGCTCCATCTCTTCGACATGAAGTACCAAACACTCAATACCGACAACCAAGTCTTGACCCGTCCCAGTAGCATGATGCAGAAGTGAGTGTTGCGTCTCAACAGCATTGGATGTCAACGGGATTTCGGCAGCATGCTCGGGGCTGATTTTGCTCTTTGCAGGAAATATCATAGATGCGACCGCGGGACGAATCCACCAGTCAATCCAAGCTTTGATATTTGCAAATGTAGCACGTAATTCCGTGACCGCAGCATCAAATTCTTCAGATGAGGATTGACTCGAGAGCAACTGCTGCACGAGACCAACAAATAGGTCTGACTGCTGGCTGGGAACCAAGCTCCCGTCCTTGTGAATACAAAGTGCGGATCTATGGAAATGAACCTCGCAACCTTTCTGAAACTCACGTGCTTCTTCAAATAACCTCGTGCGTTGAAGCACCTTTGCACCCTCTGTGAGCGAGTTCCAGCCTTCAATACGTGTGATCATAGTCTCGACATATTCTTCTTGATGAGCTTTGATCTGTGCTGCCGAAAAGTCCATGATCTAACGAGGATGAGCATCATGGAGGAATATACAATTTGGCAAAGCCTACGCACTGCAAACAGCAACTTGCGTTCAAAGTTTGCTCCTGCAGCTTCACAAATGATACGGTTGAGGTGCCGGAAGTGAGGCCGATGGTGGGCGGCATCGATGCGGTTGACCCATGTGTACAGAACGGGAACCCATGCATTGAGTACTCCACTGAATGCGCAAGTCGTAAGAAGGGTGCCGGTCCGAAAGAATGAGTGATCGCCATCTGTGATGAAGCCGTGTCGTCCAGAACTTGGACCGCCCATTGAAGATTGAGTGAGCCAGTCATGTACGGCCTCCTTGGTAACGAGCTTCATGAATGGCGTACATATGATACAATAGGTTGGCCCGCTAAAACTGGACTCGACAATAGCATTGAGCTTGTTGTTGAGCTCAGTCAACGCGCAAAGCGCAGCAAACGCGCCCTTTGCCGAGATTGAATGAACACCCAGTCGAGATTTACTTTGCTCTACCCTGTAGCGTGCGCGTCGTGGACTGGCTAGAGAGGGGACCAATTTGGACAACGGTACTGAGCCAGGCATTGTGTCACCAGTCCGTAACTCGTGAGCAGATGCATGTGGCTGCCGAGATACGATCTGATCAATTGCCTTCTCTTCCGCCTGCGTAAGGTGACCACCTGGTGGACGTGCATGCTTGTGTTCACCAGAATGCTCCCACACGTGGAAGGACTGCCCCTCGTGTTCTCGGGCCTCGTGGTAGTGGTAAATACGTGCCTTGCAATCGATCCAGTGCATCTTTCGATTATGACACTTCGGGCTCTGGCAGCCTTCTCGCTTTTGCCCTCGGCGTGCATTTGCATCCGTTTTGGGGCGTATAAGAAAGCCACAATCTGAGCATTGGAGAACACCAAGGCACCTGCTAACGCGTGCCAAGTATCCATCGTGGGTCTGATTGCCGATAGATCTCCAGGCCCACTTGCTGTCCCGCCACCTTCCGTCGTCTTCCGCATCTGCTGAGTGCTCGCGAACTTGGTTGCCTGAGGGCCAATCACGTTCTATGCGCACAATGACAGTTTATAAAAAACAAAACAAAAGCGATGGGCAGTAAGCGCACCTTCTTGACTCAAATGCTCGCCAGCAAATTGATCTTGAATATGGCCTGCTCTGCCATGGTTCTTCATCTCCAATGTCGCGCCATCGCCGTCTTTTACCAGTGTTTGTTTGCCTTCTGTTGATGCTACTGTCCGAGTCCGAGGGTAGGGGAGAGCCTCTGCATCAACAGATTGGTGTACAGGTGCCTTCAAATTGTCCAGACTCGAGTTACGTCTCTGCTGGATAGATTCATCGCTCGGCGACGATGTGCAGGGAAATGGATAGCAGGGTTGTACCAGGGCGGTTGAATCGGAGGAGGTGCATAGCCGTAGGGGTACGAGGTATACAGCGGTGGGTATATAGGCGAGTACATGGGATGTGGAATAGGTGAATATGGCGAGAAATGGGGATGAAACGGGGGTATAGATAGTGCTCCATGATTCTGAGAGGCAACTAGTAGAGACATTGCATTGGTCAGTGCATAACATTGATATATACACTGGGGCATACCATTAGAATCGTGCGGGTCAAATCCACGTAGCAACAGCTGTTGGTGCGGGCGACTGAAACTGTTCAAGTGAGCGGGAGGAACGACTTGAGCATCAGAAGTAGCAGCATAATCTCCAGTCGAGCGTTCTAGCTTGGGAACAAATGATGGATGCATCCCCTCATCCCCTGGGTTTGCGGATAGCGGCCCCGGATTCAGATTGAGTGTTAGACGCTGAAGCGCTGCCCGCCGCCCTCCGACGCACGTCCGAGACAGCGACCGGAAGTAACTTGCCCGAGACTTTCCGTAATTGGACTTGGTGGCGGTCGTCGATCACTCTGCCACATGGGCAATTTGCGGAGACAAATCACATTTATTACCACTAAGTGTACTAGTGACAGTGCGTGAGGCAATACTACTGGTTTGCATAATTAGTTGATGTCCGATTTAGTGATACAGGAGACGAGGAGGCTCACCTATAGATATATCATGCTGCAAGTAGTCACAATAGTACTGCAGTGGACCGGCAGCCGCCCTTGGATCCCCATGAGTTAAAATGTCCAGTGAAGATCGACCAGGCCTTCGGGAGTAAATCTGCCTGCTGGGGTGAAGAGGTTGGCGGGTTGCGAAGTGTTCCGTACCATAATTAGAGCCGCTGCTATGAGACACTGGCAGCCGACACCCAACACCTCCAAGCCAGTGTGGAGTCAGTCATTTGGGTCTTTACACTCCACACAGCAGGCAATGGCCAAGAAAACAGCTGTGAAAATACCGCTATTTAAACGAGTGATTGCTAGGGATTTCAAGGCCCGGGACATTTTCAGTGTGATGTTCAAGTTCCGCAGGTAGCCAGAGCCATCTCGGACAGGTTCAGAGAGGGGAATGGGACACGAGAACAAGTGTTGGACAGGTAGCCTGCTCGAGTTCTGCACAAAAGACCAGGGGAGGAACGGACTTGTCGTCGATGAAGGTTGTAGACGTGGGCAGCCGCAGAGCACAGCGAGCGCCGTGGTACCACAGACGTCAATGTGCCGCCCTGCGGTTGCCTGAATTCCTATTCATGGCACTGTGTCGGGAAACTCCAAGGACTCAACATACTAACAACTAGACTATATCCGACCAGTTCTCGTGTTCTAGTGGCCAATCTCACCATTCACTTCGCCTCACACTCGCTCGCTTCGGATCGCTTGCACTCGCTTCACGCTTGCTTGCGTTCACTTTTGTTCACTTCCTCCTTGCTTTCGGGCGCTTCTCTCTTGCTTACGCCTCGCTTCGGTTCATTTTGACCTCAGTTCCTCACTAGCCCAATATAAATTGTACTGTACCAGTCGTAAATGAAGACACGGGCGCATTGTACGGATAGACACTGATAATTTCAGTCGTGAGCGCAAGAGAATTCCATGAGGAGGTGAAAGTGAGAGATTCATTGCCGAGATGCCGAGATGTTCCGCCTTAACTCCGCAGCGTCGGAGACGATCTGACGCCAAAGCCACTGCCCAAGATGGTAAGTTGCTTGGCAAAGTTGCTTGAAGCAAGCTTACTTGCTTTTGGTGGGAAAAAAGCGAGCAAAGTGCGCACTTCAAGCAAAAATGTGAACCGTCCTCGTAGTGGCATGCAATGGCGAAGACGCTGGTGAATCTGGCGCTGTTGCCACTCAACATAGCCGCGACGGCATGCGAAGCTTGGCTAAGAATTGCCTTGTGCACGTGAAACCGCATGTTATCGCAAGAGCGCATGATGAGGTCGGCCACTAGTAGCAAGTTATCGGCGCTGGAGACATTGCTGGCTGCGTCGAACGGAGGTGATGCTTCTGGGAATGACATATAAGAGATAAGTATTGCCTAGCCGCAGTCGATATCAACAGTCACAGAAAAGCTCGACGAGGTGTTAGGGCGTGCAGGGTCAGTCAAGTTTGCTCGATCGACCGACGACTGCAAAACTGCAAAACCAAACTCGTGGAGTCGGGCCATTGAATGACTGCCCAATGGGGCCCAGCTTGGACCACATAAGGTTAGGGCTTGTAACTTTTGCAGTTACGCTGTCTAGCGACGTGATGTTTGAATAGCGTCATCACAGCTGGCGTACTAGTGTTTTCGGAGGCAGCTGATATTCTCATGTACGTAGTGCCGTTCTGCATCATAACTACATGATCGTACGAGCTATTTCCCGCCTCTGTACGGTACGAAGGATACAAGGGGGTTGATCAGCCTCCGGGGTCCGAATGGAATTTTTAGATGGAGTCGGAGACATCTACAGTATGCATCAGAAAGGTAGTTTAAGATCGACCTGAATGTCACAACTTCGATGTCAGGCTCGCCCAAGAACAAGGACAATCTGCACTTACCCGAGAAATGGCATCCTCTAGGTCACTAAGAACTACTTCCGCATTGAACTGGCGCACCTCATGAGTTGCCCTCTCGCGGCAAGAAAAGCAAGGAAACTGCTTGAGCAGATCTAGCTCGGTAATGATGAGCTCCGTCAAGGTTCGCATGATTTTGTCATCAGGGATCCAACAAGAAGGCCGTTCGAATATGGCGAGTGCAGCCTTGTAGTACATGTCTGGGTCCAGCTTAAATTCTCCGGTTGTGCCGCCCATGGCGAGAGGTTCGCATGTCCCACAAGATATCGTAAGACTCTTCTGTGCCAGGACAGTGTTTGCCCAATATTCCCAGTTGCATACACGATACTGCACCTCATCTGTGCATGCTTGTCGGTACTTGAGATATGCGAAGAGTGTTCGACCACTGATCCAGTCCAATCCGGCGGGGTCCTCGAGTGGCGGGAAATCTTTGCGCAGGCTAAGTTTAGCTGCTGAGCGAGCTTCTTTGGCCAGTTCGTAACGGCAGGTGATGGTAAATACGTTAAAGGGCTCCTTGTCTAAGATGGCAGGTGACATGAGAGCGTCCAAGCAAAACTTCCACGCGTGGTCGACCATGTATTTCCTGGAAGCCTCCATCACGTTGAAGAGGTCTGAAGCGGTGGTCAGGGACGGGTCGGCGATTGGGTAGCATAGACGGAACAGGGCGTCCAGTGTGCGTGAATGCTCTGTGAAGGGAATAGCCTCCTCGCTATCCCCCATAACCTCAGAGACAGATCCCTCTCCGCTCAGCATCGCGGCAAGTGCATGCGAGGCTCTGCTGAGAATCCCTTTGTGGACGTAAAAATTGACCCCGTCGCAAGATCTAGCAATTACGTCTGACACAGGGAAATAGTTGTCAAGGGTGGGAGTGTTGCTGGCCTTGTCGAAAGGGGGCAGGGCCTCGGAGGTGGGCATTTTAGATCAACACAGATACGGGATAGCCTATCGGGTTGGTGACAAGAGGAACACATATACAACTGCGCGACGAGTGCCGCACAACTTGTCTTGAGACTCCTCTGTTTGGCTTTGTTAGGATCCAAGGTTATTGGCTTCGACGCCCATGCGCTCAGTTCATAACGGTTACTAAAGCTTGCATACAGTCACCTTCAAAAGTGAGCCTAGCCCACTCGAGCGACGACTGTGATCCGCTCGACATTCACATTAAATCAGTCACACTGAAGATATTCTCTGACAACTACATGTACAGCTCTTCTGTAGCACTATTTGCTAAGATTGTTGCCCGTCCGTCAACCAGAATATGTTTGCAACTCCGTTCGCTGTCCCAAGCCATAGCATGTACGACGGCGCGACCGCGTCCATGACCGACATCCTACTTCGTCCACTCGATCAGCTACAGGATCTGTCCCAGACTCTTTTTCGTTCTCTCGGGCCACCGCAATCCAAGCCCCCGCCATCACCACCCATAGGCTCATTCCTCGCTGTTGATGCAGATCTGGCCACTGCTGTCCAGCTTACTCGTGAGCATCAGGTAAAACAGCGGCGGATAGAACAATTGAAGGACGAAGTTCTTGATCTTGATCGCCACTGGCGTGAGATTATTCGAGGCCTAGAAGAAGGTCGACGAGAACTCGAGGAGACGATGCGGGAGGGTGAGGACCGTATAAAGGCTATACACGAGGCAAAAGCAGGTGTGTTTGACGAATAGTCTGCAACATTTTTACTTACTCTCATTGCTCATTTGAACCATCAGCTGCGATACCGTATCCCGAACTACTAGCATACGCGCAAAGTCTATCCGCGTTCACATCGGCACCACCCAATATGCCAGACCTTGCACTTCCCGGGCAACCACCACCACCATTGTTCTTCCCACCATTCCCGAACGAAGAGAAGATGCGGCGTGGCCATCTGAATGACGAGGCGCCGCTTGGAATGCTAGGAGAAACGCACTCCGTGGGCAAAGGTACGCGTGCACCCGGAATTACACGTCCGATGCTGATGGTCTGACAAGCAGCTCCTACAGTGTCTCCGAAATCGGTCGAGATAGCACACCACATGGCGGGCCCTGGTGCAAATCCATACCGTACCGATCATCGACCTCAGCAGCAATTCTTCGATCTCGACCTAGACCTCAATCCAGATCTCTAACATATTCCTCATGTACCGCAAACGCAGAATCGTGATCATTGTACTTATACTTATATGGGGACTCCTGTACTTATAGATGGTGAAAAGTGACAACTGATATCTGCACCAAGCTGCACTGGGCACCTCGATCAGGACTCGACTCAACGAGTTTGTACCGGGTACTGGATTCCATGCCTCCCCCGTTAACTGCTCCGCGCGAAAGAGGCGTCTGTTAACCGGAATGAGTGGGCCTGGTGAAAGGAAGTGATGATACTGGCTCACGCTCGCTATCAACTCAGTGGGAATAGACAGGGTATGGAACGAGGGCTGGCGCATATGATTGGTTGAGGTTAAATTGCCTAAAGCACGCATATCATTCCAGTGACCGCTGAAAATTGTTCTCTTAATTGTGCAACGTACAGAATAAACTGCGAGGTAACCTGTGAAGGTGAAGAGTAAGTCGCCATGAAGAGTGAATTTATTGATCCACATGCCTCTGATTTGAACACAAGGAAAACGTGGGCTTCGTTGTGTTTATCCAGAGGTTCGCATTCCGCGCACAGGTCTCGGGGGCAATACCCACAGCGGAACCAGATGCCGCAAATTCGCTGCATGCAAACATCGCAGACAGTAGAGGGATGATAGACATCTCGCAAGTATTCTTTAACCAGCATACTGTTATGCGACCGTTTTAAGGAGGAATAGTTGATTCATACGCACCTGATGGCTGTTCCGGGTCAAATGCGCCTTTGGGACCAACAGGATACCGATAGCTTCAATTCTATCAGTGAGACGTAATGGAAAAACCATGAGATGCTCACACCACTGGCAATATAGCCCTTTTCAACTGCAGAGGGTTCTCAACCGGCCGGTGGAACTTCAAGAAGGCGTGCATTCGATCATGCACGACATAGGAGCGCTCCTCACACTGCGCGCACTGAAGAAAAGAATGTCAATTTGAGAAAATTCGATCCGTCGATTTCAGATCAGCTTCTCATAATCTCTACAGCATGCTCTCACCAGATTGAATGCGTCCGGTTGCGATGGGCAGCATGCACATTGATATCTGACCCCTGTAATCAACTACGTGTACAGTTATCAATAACTTGCACCTTATGATCGCAGTATCCTTCTACCTCATGGCAAGCGCTGCATGCGACCCCGTGGTCTCCGCCGCTGGAAGCTACTGCGGGAGATATTCTTCGATTATCGCCAGTCCGTGTATTTCTCGCCGATCGGTTCAGACTGCCAAGATTTGTTGTCTGGGCTGGAGACGTCGTTCCGTGGCCGCCAGTCCATAGACTTCTCGCCGATCTGCTAAGGTTTTGCAACTGGACAGATCCGAGCGGGCGGGGAATCTGTGGAGTTCATTATCTCAGCGGCCTACCATCAGCTCGAGAGCTACACCACCACCTTAATGAGCGGATGGGAGGCGTTGTGGTCTCCATCCTCTGAATCGATATTGCCGGGTAGTCCGGCGAGTTCGCAATTCGAGCATATGTCCACGGACTCGCAGATTGCGCAATGAAAGCGGGCACCAACGATGGCTTGATAGCAGCTATAAATGACGGGTCAAGTGGTTGTTAATAGTCTCTACGATAAAACAGGAACTTACTGTGCACACCGAACTCCAGGATGCGTCATATCTAAGAATTACAAGATGCAGCTTGTCACGGAACCCTTCGGGGTATATATCAATTATAGTAACGTACCTTCTTCGTCGTAAGGCGTAGTGAGTTCAGATGATCCTGGCATGAGTTGCTCCGGCAAGGCTTCTATCAGTTTGTCAGGTATAGCCAGAAAAGCATGTAACGGGTGTATTTCGTGAGCTTGGCTACATATAAATGTTTCCACGGATTACTAAGCGACAGCATCATTGTATCCTTTCGCTCACCTATAGCACGCTAAACATAGATTAAAACTGTCGCATGAGACACATCGGTAACAACGTCGGTAGATAGCAGCACTGCAGGTGGTGCACGTGATTGCTCCCAGCTCGCCTTGCTCTGGACGAAGCATCGCATAGTACATTTGTAAGCACTGAGTCGTCGAATATGATGTTCTCATCACTCACCGACATCCTGCCACCCATCAGGGCCGTAAGTTTGCTCGAAGTACGCATGTCTGAGTTGTCCTTTCTGCTTAGGAGCGGAGCGACCATAGACTGAGATGAATTGCCGTGAATCCATGTTCAGGTGTTCTGGGAAAGTACCAGGTGCTAGGATCATCTCAATCGCATGGAACACACCGACAGAGGATTGAACACAGTTGTAACACAATTCGAAGCCCTTCTCTCCATGTCCACCTGATAGAGACACGGGTTGAAGAAGTGGGTCCGAGCTGAGTATTGCTCTCCTCGACGAGACTAAGCGACTGTTGCTGCCAGTTCTAATCTTTGGACCACTCTCGACATCAGAGTCGGGTATGATCGACCAAGACGACATAGCAGGTGACGAGCGGTCCTGTGTGTCGCCCGACGGTGTGCAGCAGTCATGTTCATCAGCATTGTCTATAGCCTTGCCCTTCTCCTCTGGTCCGCCGACATCAGAGGTGATAATCCCGGAAGAGCTCAGGTCTGTCCTCTCCCCACACGTGGAGCAGACGTATCTGATGACGTCCAGGACTACGCGACACTGTGAACAAAGGCTAGGTAAACTGGGAGGGGGGCTTGGAGGAAGGGCGATGACCACGGGTAGGCCCTCGAATCCATCATCGAGGTCATCGTATTCAGAGATATCTGGCACCGATTGTGAGGGCTGGCTGTATACGATCAATGTGGAACCACTCTGGTGTCGTCGTTGGGCGTCATGAAGACGCTCCATAACATTGGCAATCGCGGGCCGCTCGCGCCAGTCTGATTGCCAGCAATCCTCCATGATATCCCAAACGTATTCATTCAAGCCATCGATTGTTTGTTGTGGGTACTGGGGGCGTGTCCCCCTGATAACTCGAAGAATGACTGTAGCATCGCGTGGACAATCTTCAAAGGGGATGGCACCTGTGAAAATCTTGGGATGGCATCAGTAATGCATCCATAGTTCCAGTGATGCGATATACCTCCCACATCGTCAAAGCGAACGAGTATACGTCGCTCTCTCGCCGGGCTCGCCCTCCTTCGTTCTCGAAGAGTTCGGGGTCTAGA
Source organism: Gelatoporia subvermispora B (assembly GCA_000320605.2). Classification (NCBI taxonomy): domain Eukaryota; kingdom Fungi; phylum Basidiomycota; class Agaricomycetes; order Polyporales; family Gelatoporiaceae; genus Gelatoporia; species Gelatoporia subvermispora. The sequence continues at coordinate 1,835,472 of KB445794.1, forward strand.
ATTTCAGGAGCCATCCATCGGAAAGAGCCCTGCGTCCCTACAGACGAGGTTGAGCGACTGTTCTCCTGGTAAAGCGATGATAGCCCAAAGTCGGTGATGGATGCTATGCCTTGATCGTTGACCAGGATGTTTGCCTGAGCAATTGAGTCAAAAAGGCGAGACACTGGGATGTGAAGAAGTACGGACGCCTTTTAGATCACCGTGTATGACGTCCACGTCGTGCAGGTACTTAAGACCTTCAGCGACATCTAGGATCTAGGGGTAAACAAATAGATCATACATCGACAAGGGGCCCTCGGTTCATTGGAATAAGCACAGACCAGTGTCAGCCTATCAAATGAAGGATGATGTTCCAGGAAACTCGAGATGGTCCCGTTGATCATCCATTGGACGACGAGTGAGAACTGGGTTTGTGCAATGGAGATTCCATAGAAACGCGTGATGTTCCGGTGTCGAAGATGTTTCCAGATAACTGCTTCTTTCAAGCAGTTCTGCGTAACACGAGCTGCAGGCAGGGTCGATCGTACACAATGTTCCTAGGCTCACCTTCAAGGTGTTGGATGTCACATCGCCGTGTTCATAAACGCGAACAACCTTGAGAGCAACCTCCGAGCCATCATAATCTGCCTTCCAGACGTCAGCATTCCCTCCCGATCCTGTGGGCTGCTCGCTTGTCCTCTTTACTCTATGCATGGGTATAGTGCATGACCTTGGAAATGACCCATGCTTCTCGCATAATCTCCTCAGAAGATCTAAACACCGTTGTCTGACATCGTCATGGCTCGAAGTGGCATCCAAGACCTAGAAGACGGTCAATACAGTACTTTAGACGAGATATGAGAGACCCACGTTGTCGAGTAGTTCAATGACCCTTGAAGCTTCGGCTCTCCGCAACTCGAGTAGCCGTTTAGTGATCTCGTGGGAGTGTACGATCGACTTGAGCAAATCTAGCGTTTCGCACAGATCCACTCGGGCAAAGCGAAAAACCGTGGGCTCTTGCGTTTGGCGCTTGATAAGCAAACGCGATGTTCAGGATGATATATGATTATGTGCCAATTTGTAGCATACCTCGAGTGCTCTTAGTTCAGAAGGACAATCCACGTAAATTTGCTCGAGCCCCGCTTTCAGGTCTTCGGCGGATAGCAAAACGACGAGACAGTCGTCGTTTGTATTATCAACTATCCACGAGTGCAGGTCTTGACACCATCTTGAGACATGTTCATATGTTCCTGGCCCCTGCACAATTCCTGTGATGACGAGAACAGGGTTATCGCTCTCGCGGGTCATTCAATAATCCAGCGAGGCAGCAGCGCGTACGGTCAGTCTCTGAGTTTGAGAGCGAAGCAGCCTGCCGCAACTCGAATGCCTCACAGAGCGAAGCAAGGTATGTCAGAGATGGCTTTGGGAGGGTTACACGTCTGAGATGCCTTCATTGAGATTGGGGTGCGAACCTTGAAAATGAGAAAGGACTGTAGGGCATCGTAGATCCTAGTATGATATGTCAGGTCTGGTACGTCCATGCTAGCCATGAACACGCAGATCGCATGCGTGCTGCTCGAAGTTACACAGACAGATGCTACATCGCCTCACCCGCCAGGGAATTTCCGGATCCCAGGCAAATCAGCGACAGGTATGGCAGACGCCGAACTATCGACTTGTGGCCTACAGATGGGATATAATGCGCTATAGTAGTCTGCAGGTCATCTTAGACATCAGACAATTCCCAAGGAGGCGCAAGAGGCATAGAGGGCATATATTACTGGTTGTTGCATATGCATAAAGCTATGGAAGATGGGTCCTGGATCTATAGAACATACTAACAGCACAAAAACTAACGGATACAAGGTTGCGTGATGCAAGACAGCAGTACTATGACAAGTGGAAACTACCAACACCCTCGCACATTGCGATCTGCAATTTCTCCTTCATGACAGATTTCGATGAATACTCCGGCAACTTGAGATAATTGACGCAGGTCATCACGCTTGGCAAGTAATCGTCTGCCGTCAGTGGCGCTTCGTGTGGTTTTCGTACCACGGTGAGTGGGGGGTTGAGCCCACGGAAACCTGGAGACACATCATGAAGACAATGCGGGACACGAATGCAGACAATACGTACCACCGATAGGTAGCTTGGGGCTGCCGGTGATGAATTGAAGATAACTCCGACGAGTTGATACGTCATATCCCGACATGACTTCGATAAGGTCACGAATCGCACGGCTCTCGACATTGAAGCCATGATCAGCCTTCAAAGCTTCACTCAACGCTGTCGAAGTCATTGAGCATGCGAACTCGAATTGGTGATAGGAATCGTAACTCACTCTCTACGCTCCAATCCTCGTCAGAGTTGCCAAAGAGCATTACCAGCTCATCTGCAGTGAATGCCTGCAGATCGCTTATTGGGAACACCTTTGAGAATCCCTCTCGGAATGCTTTCGCTTGAGGTTGTGCTCCTTTACCAATGATAGCATCGATGACCCGGCGAACATAGTCGTCGACGTTGTCGGCAGTGACTGGGATGTCTCGGCCACCGGGCTATGGTACATTGGATGAGGATGATACAAAGCTTATGACCACAGTCTGCTTACCAAGAGCTCGATATCGTACCCAGGGATGGTGAAGTCCAATGCAAGGTCCTCAAGATCGACATCTTCCACCATTGCAAGCTTGCGGCGCAGCTGAAAGGAAGATGAGGACTCGTGCCGGAATGCCGGAGAACAACGAGATGACGCACCTTCTCGTTCTGTCCCTTAGCAGCGGCGTAGCCTTGGATCTTTGAAAGCGAAGCCGCAAGTTCCGGATCAACACGCTGCAAGACGAATTAGAATGCTGCTGCTTCTGCTTGAATAGTATGTCACATACATTCAGTGCCTCGATTGTCAAGGGAACCTCCTCGCCGAGAATCATTTTCAGGAACACTTTGTTCAACGATAGGTCGATGATTCGCGAGTCCAGCATTGCTTTCGCAACGAATTGACCAATGACACGGAAGATATGCGTCTTCTTCCTGTAACGATAATCGCGTGAGACTATGTCAGAGGCATCATAAAAGGGCACTTACTGCCCGCCGTCGTTGGCCATATCGTCAGGGCTGATAGGGGCAGGGAAAAGACCAAGCGGATGGTGAACGAAAGATCCTGTGACGGTCGGATCGGCATCCCTCCAAATCTTCAAGTCTCTCCTCGCAAATTCCTTAGAGACTAGCGAGTAGAATTCAAGAGTAGGACCGAGACCGGTACCAACTTCCTCAAAGTATTCCACTTCAAGAATCGATGATGATGAACCGTACAGCTCGAAGACCTTGACGGCAGACTCGAGAATGTGCTTGCGCGATATGCGGACCTTCTGTCTCTGCAGGCGACCCAAGAATCCGACGCCGTCGTCTCGTCGTGAGCTGTCCTGGCCACGGCTCTGCTGGCTCTGCCACTTCATGATAAGACGGGCATATCCGAAGGACGTCGACTGCAAGAAGTTGTACCGCGTGGCGAATGGGAAAAGGAATGGGAAATGCAGGGGGAGATCGAGCGCCCAATCAGGGAGACAAGAACTCGCCACAATCATCGGCTCCTCCAGCTGTCGGGTCAGTTTCGCGGTCAACTTGTTGTTAACGAAGGCCGATTCGCCCAAGACACGCTTCGAGACTTGGGGCGTAGCATGATCACTCTCCTGTGAATTGACTCTGTGCAGCACACGAAGTAGCCGCAGAATCTTCGCATGGGGGGCGTCTTCTGGAAGCGACGAGAGTGCTGGGCCTGGGGACCTGCTACGAGCTCCGGTCTCATCCCCTCGGGCTATTACACTGGGATCAGTTTTGCGAAGCCGAGGAGTATGCAAGGCTCACCTTCAGGAGCAGGCGCTGGCCCTGGTACCTTCTTGAATTTAACAGTATATATGCCCTGCCAAATCATGCTAGGGGGCAACCCGGTCCCTGTCTTCTTGCGTGCTTCATGCTGGTGAATTGCGCCGTAGATAGTCAAGTCTAATGGAAGCTTATGATCGTCCATGAGAAATTCTAGATGCCAATCGCTCGGTTTGGTCTTTAATGCGGCCGCATACGATGCTCTGGGAGCTGAGGAACGGGTGGCTGGTGGCGAATTCAGAGCTCGGGCAGGGTTTGGCGTCGTCACGCGTGTCCCATCCGGCGTCTGCGCCTCTACTTTGGAGCCATCTGTGTCTCATATATGAGTGGAAGGATTCATCGCAAAGTACACAAACTCACCGTCTCCCACGGACACTGTAACCGTCTTGTCGGAGATAGACTGATCTGGATCAGATTCCTCGTCAAAGACCTAGATTATTGTCAACAACAAAGTCCAACGTATTGCCGCCATTAGACTGACCTCAGCGTCAACGTCTAATTCATCGTCCGTGAAATCAGCGGCGAACTCGTCATTGACCATGGTCTCACTCGGAGCCCCATCTGCATCAGATACGGAATCACCAGACCCCTGAGGATGACTAGAGGATTCTGATACAGGAGCAGCCTGGTTCTCAGCTTGTTCCTCCGCAGTACCAGCAGCAGCAGCGTCAGTATTGCCAGACTTCTTGGCGCTAAGACGGAGGCTTCGCCTGCGGTTCACAGCAGCAGCCGAGGCGGAAGATGATGAAGCGGGTCCACCTGCAGTAGACGCAGACATGTTCCCGACGTCAGTGGCCGTGTCACGTAGCGCGGAAGGGGGTGCGAATCCAGAAGCCGCGAGTGCCGCAAGCATACCGGAAAGGCGTGAACTGCTCGACAAGAGTCCCGCAACTCTTGGGCGGAGATAATCGTGCAGGGCCTGGAAAGTCGCAATGGCATGGATAGATACCACAATATTGCTGAGATTCTTCGGGACGTCGGAATCATCGGCAGCCATGAGACGGAGACGGAGCTGGCGAGCAAGTAGGGAAGGAGAACTGCGCTTCGAATCTAAGAAGAATTATCAGAATAGTATATAAATGGTTGTTGAATGCAGACATACCATCCGCACTTTGCGCGATTGTCACAACCTCGAACGACTCCATACGCGTCAAGCTTTCCTGGAGCTTTTTGACGAACGTAGCAAACGGGGTAGGGCCGCTCATAATGCCTCTGGTCTTCCTGGTCGTTAGGGCTGAGAACAGTAACTCACGGCGGCAGCTGAGAGTCACTGGAGATTCGGATTATGAGACATCGCATACTCGTGAATAAGGAATTTCCTCACCGGCCCCCTCTTCTTCCGTCATGTATAGGAGTAGCGTATCGACCAAACCACTTTGCAGTAACTCAAAACTGGAGATGGAGCTATTAGGCGAACCAAATAGTCCAGCTAAATCGTCCAAGGTCGTAAGCAGATCTTCCTCTGCTGCGTTCCTGTCTGAAAGACGTTGCACAAGACGGCGCATTACCACTACGAGATCACCTGAATCGCCCTGTTCGTCGCTTGTGAGATATTTGAACCGGATGACACGAGCACGGAGGGTGATAGCATCATCGGGATCCAAGGATAGGGACGACAATCTCTTGATACCAGGGATGGGAACGATGGGCGGAGGTGTTGGAACAGGATCCGGCATGGGAGACGCGTCGGCATCTTTCTCTTTGTCCTTGTCCTTGTCCTTTGACTTGGATGAGGTGATGGAACGAGCAGCCAAAGTCTCAATCTCATGCAGGACCCCTTCTCGTCGAAACACGGGTTTGTACTCCGTAGGGAGCTTACTCAGCAAAAGTTCAACCAGCTGCAACGCGCCGATAACCAGCGTTGGGTGGTCTTTGGACGATAGGATCGAAGACGCGAAACCGGCCACAGGAACGCACTGAGAGAATTATGAGAGCCCGTATATGCATAATCAAGTACGCATGGCACATACCGTGAAAACTTGCTTAAGACCTTCGCCATCCAAGAAACTGACTGCTTTCAACAACCCCGTAAGAGTCTTGATCCTAACCGGTGTCACCACACTTGCAGCATAGACATCAACGAGGATTGGGACCATGAGACGCATAAATCGTCCGACTACTGCTGGCTTTGACCGAAGCATATCGGTGCGATCAGGTGCCACCTCCTTAGCTGATGCTGCAGGAATATTGTCCTCTGCTTCCTGCGCAGACTGCGAGTCGGCAGCACCGTCAGGACTGACGTTCTCGTCTGGGACTGCGGGGGAACCGCCTGCTGTTGAGGCGGCACCGGAATGCAGGTAAGGCAGACCGAGCGCGGCCTGACGAGCAGCCACACGTTCAGCTTTGGCCTTATTCTTCACCATTCTTGTCAAAGCTTTCTCCGTGTACGATTTATGCTCGAAGACACCATCTAGCTTCAGGTCAGTAGGGGCTCTTACCACAATGCTATCACAAACCTTTGGGCAACGGGGGCATTAATTCCGATACCAGGCTCAGGGCTTCTTCAACTTGATCTTTGGGACGGTGAGCAAGATTCTCCATGACCGTCATATCCGCCAATCCTCCCCCTAGTCCCTGACCTCCCGCTGCACCCCCTTGCTCCTCGCCTCCATCGGAAGAGGGAGGAAGTACACCAGTCAAGATTTGGTACAAAGTCTCAACGATACCAGCTTCGAGTAAGACAACAGTGATCTTCGGGCTAGCACGGGCGGCTGTGGCCAATGCTCTGAGTAACAAGGTAAAGGTACTCGGGGCAATCAGAGGAGAGCCACCAGCAGGAAGCAGGAGTAAGTTGACAGCTTGGATGAGGTCATTGTCGATAAGAGCTTCGAGGTTATCCGCAGACGAGCGGTAGTATGCGTCGATGACACGTATGACGCACATACACGCAAACTCGACCAGACGCTGGTCGGAATAGCCAAGACAATTGCGTATGATTGGCCACACGCCCTTGATCATGGGGAAATGCTCGGGAGAGATGTTGCGACAGCAATTGGCGGCAGCTTGAAGGGCAGTTCGCTGTACTGCTATCGAGAAGAAATCAAGATAATTCAGCAGAGCAGCCAAACCACCTTCCCGCACGATTGAGCTTGGAAATTCTTCCGATATTTTCTCCAGGGTCTGTGAATGACGGTGAATAACTGCTGATTCGTCGGTAACGAAATTTCACTCACGCTCAGCGTCTGTTCCGCTAAGTCAATGTAAGAGATCTCAATCAACTTGCTGCAAAGCACAGGTATTGCTCCATGGTAGACGACGGTATGCGCAACGCCGGGTAGAGCCTCCATTAAATTGGCAAGGCACCTGCAGGCCAAGACCTGCGCTTCTAGATTCTCGTCGCCTTGATAGGACCCACCCCCTGCGCTGAGAGCTAGAGCTGCCGCAAGGGCGGCATCTTCATCTACTTCTTGCTGGTCGTCGTCGTCACCGTCCTCGGGGTCGCCACCGGTGCCGCCCAGGATACGCACAAGCTCACGAATGAATGCTTCCACCTGGAACGAACCTGCAAGCGTGTCTTCCGTACTGATGCTCAGCAATTCACTCAACTCCTGTAGCGTAAGGAGTCGTGTGGTCGGATCCGCAGTCGGTTTGATGTTGTTCAACATGGTCTTAAGGCGAGAAGATAGACCCATCATGTACGAGCCCAGCTGGCGGAAGTCACCAAAGATTGCCATCGGAGACGTGTCGCCAATGCCTCCACTAGATGGTCTGTCTGGTTCTTGGTGCTCCTCGTGGTCGTCGTCCATGTCGTCGTCATCATCACCATCGTCATGACCACTTTCGTGTCCGTCATGTTCATCAGCATCTTGATGAATCTCAGCGGGATGATCGAGGTCTTCGTGAATGCACTCGGCATCCATCATCTCAACGTCCTCGTCCTCCAGGTGCGATGAACTAGCAGTTGTGACTATAGACTTGGTCTTCATTGTGGTCTTGCCCTTGCCCGAAGTGGATCTGTCACATGTGAGGCGGTGGAGGGGTGAAGTGCAGCATAGCACATACCTCGTCTTCCTTGTCATCTCTGGTGCGGAATGATTCTCGTTTCGCGGACGAAGCGAATATGCGCCGGAAGTCCTCGTACGTTTGCTGGGTGCAGATGTTGTGGCAAGCGTCTCTTCCTCGGAGTGAGTCTCTGGAACTGCGCGCTTCTTGCCCTTGCCGTCCTTGGACGGGTCTTGGATTGCTACTGAGGCAGGGACGGGATACGTCGTACGACGGGCTCTGCAGGAGAATCAGTGCCGGCCATGTGTAATGCCGTCGGAACACATACCTCTTACTCGCGCGTGACTGTTCGTCGGAGACTTCCTTCCCCTTTCCCTTCGATGCGACGGTGTCGCGGGAGCGCTTGGATGCGGACGATGAGGACGATGATTGCTGCTCCGCAGATGGGCGTTCCTTCTCCTTTCCCTTTTGCTTCGCTGCTTTGACTCGGGCACTGGAACGGAGAGCCTTTGGCTCGGGTGGGAATGCACTGGCTGCGGCGGTCGATGGCTCTTCTTGAGGCGATGCGATGACGGGATTGCTACTTGTCGCGTCTGGCTGATGGGTAGAGTCCATTTAGTGTGTGCAGCCTGCCATCGATTCGCTCAACGTAGGCTATCGAATGGTACGGTGGTCGAAAGGTAAGAGATGTAGCGGCAATAGTAGGTTGGGCTTACTTGTGCCGCCACTGCGCCGCTACCGCGCCGAGCTTATTCTAACTCCGAACGAATCTAGTCTCGGGCTAAGCATGAGCCTAACAACTGGTAACAAGAGCCTAGTACTTAGGCAAATATCTTCTATCAGATTTCATTCACTGGCTTGCACACACACTAGTCTACAATTGCGTACGAATTCTGCTGTCTACGCTGCATACTCCTTCAAAACCTCCTCGATGCTTCCCACGAATATATCCACAATGTGTTCGACCTGCTCCTTCGTGACATTGTAAGCCGGCGAGAGCATCAAATGATCCCCAACAGTGCCCTCCAAGTTCGAGCCTCCGGTCATGCCCATGGCGATCAGGTTCTTCTCGAGGCAGCGTGCCTGCACAAGCATGGCAAACGCCTGGCCTCCGAAGTCCAGCCTGGCCGCCTCGGGAGAAGTAAAGTCGAACTCGATGCCCCACCATGCCCCACCCCCGCGGACGTCGAACACGAAGGGCGCTGCGGGTGCATTGGGCGACTGCAGTCGCTCGCGCAAGAGCGACTCGAGATACGGGCCCTGCACGGCCACATTTTCGAGCAGCTTCTCCTCGACGATAACCTTTTGCACGGCGAGCGCCGCAGCACACGCCAGGGGATGCGCCTGCCAGCGCGATATTAGCGAACGGATGCGTCGATCGTCCCGTGCCCAACTAACCTGGTAGGTGTGACCGTGTTTCCAGATACCACCCGTACTCCGGATCCCTTCAGCTACCTTCTTTGACATAAGCACGGCCCCAATGGAGGCATATCTGGACGATCTATGAGCTGGGCGTGCACGGCGACCGGACCGATCACGTACCCTCCTCCAAGACCCTTTGCAACTGCTTGGATATCCGGAGCAACTCCGTCGCCGAAGCTCTCCCAAGCGTGGAGAGTGCCCATCCCTGTTATGTTCATAAGTGCTGGAGCCACGGGGCAAAAATGATGGACGCACGGCCCATGCCACTCATGACTTCATCGAGGATGAACAGAGCGCCGTATTTGTCGCACACCGATTTCATGGCCCTGAAGTAGCCCTTCGGCGCAGCAACCACACCCGTCGTTGCGCCCACAACGGTTTCGGCGACGACTAGAGTCCGTTGCCTCGTCAGCATGGCGATTTGCATTGAGCGAGCGCTGCTCACATCCAACAACAGTGTCCGGGCCCAGTTCGATGAATTTGTCCTCCAGCTCCTGTCTTAGACGTTCTACATATTGCTCCTCCGTCTCGTCGGGTTTCTGGAATCGCTTCGCGTATGCGGGAGAGACGTGATGGAAGTTCTCGTGGTTGAGCACTGCTTCGTACGGTGCGCGACGAGCCGGGTGGCAAGCAAGGGACAGAGTAGACAGGGTGTTTCCATGAAACGACAGTTGTCTGGCAATGAAATTCGTTCGTTGCGGCTGCTTGGTCTCGTAGAAGTACTGGCGAGCCAGCTTGATCACGCCCTCCATCGCCTCAGATCCTGTCCGTCATACCGGACCCGTAAAGACGCATCATTGCCGGGGACCACTTTGTAGACCTACCTCCGGAAACAAAACCGCATAGTTCAAAGGCACCTCCGCTGGTCTTTACCATGAGGTCTGCAAGCTCCTCCGCAGGCTCGTTAGAGAGCTGCATGTTGTACACATCTGGTGATGACACCCTTTTCTTCAGCTTTTGCTACCCCTGCACCTACCGTGAAATGGACTCACACGCAACCTTGTCGATCTGCTCCTTCAAGGCCGCCTTGACCACCGGATGACCATTCCCAATGCACGCGACTGCCGCCCCTCCTACGGCATCGAGGACTTTGCGGCCATCTTCCAAGTAGACATACATTCCCTCCGCGGCAGTGGCTACGGGGGGCCGCCATGGTGTCCTGTGCAAGATCGACGTCGTCCTGGCGGCGGTCTTCGCGCTAACCTGCGCACGCTGCTCGGCGTCAGTGGTGGTCGGAGCGGGAGTCATATCTTTGGAGCTCGAGTCGCTGGAGACCTGGGGTAACGACCGCCTGACTCTGGATTCTTATATACCCCACTTCGTGGCGTCGGACTGCATGGGTTATCGGCCAAATTCAGGGCCAGGATATGGGCGAGCGGGCTTCCGTGGTCTGCATATCTGCGAGATCGAACGTAAGCGAGTCATCCCTGACTTCGACCCGGAGAAGAGATAGCCTGGGCGCCAGACGTTCTAGCACCCTACAGACTCTGTCGACAACGTTAATTGCTCTCCCTTGGCTGTTCCACACCCTTGTTGAAAGCGCTCCTACGTCTGGATAATAATATGGTGGAAGTTGCCCACAATCTGACCAATTTCCGTGTCTACGCTTACTCGAACTAGCGGGAATGCGGCTGCAGCGAGGCTTGCGAAGCCTTCTTTGTAGTCACCGGACTGTAAAGCGGATAGGGGCAGTGTCGAATTCCAGTATTCAATCCACATTCTCCGACTACGCGTCTCGCAGGCTGGACAACCGATTGCGCGATACTTGGATGGTCAAATGATATCTGATTTAAGGCGCACGAGTAGATTCATGTAGGACCCTGAGTTTGAGGTGAAATCCGGGAGCATTCCGAGAGTACGATGGACCACGGGGTTTTGATTCCAGTAGGAAAAGAAGTAGATCAAGTACACCGGTTGCTCCGACCTCATGGGGAGCAACGAAGAGACGCAAACTTGCAAGAACACAATCCAGGAATTGCGGTAAGCGCCTATTTTTACGTCAGCAGAACGCGTCTCCAGCAGCTGCAACGGCGGCGTGAGGTCATGACCCTAACTTAACTGTAGAACTCGATGTACTCGACCGCTTGCTAGCCACCACGCCCAACGATCCGCACATGGCCCGACGAAAACGTCAGTTCCTTGAAGACGACTCCGATTCCTCCCCCGTTTCCGACGCCGACGACTATAACGACCCTACTATCGACGAGAACGATCCCGACGCGCGTGCAGAGCGAGAGCTCTTCGAGAATCCATACAAGCGCAAGAGGAGAAGAAAGGACGGCAAGGAGGACGCGATATACGGCGTCTTTGCTGACGACGACGACGAAGACGAGGGTTTCGGAGGCAAGAAGGGCGGGCGAGGTCAGAAGAGGAGCGATTGGACTAAGGCTCCTGCGTTCGTCTCGGGCGAGAAAGTCAACCTTGACAATAACATCGAGATAGATGAAGATGAAGAGATGAAGGATGGTGAAGAGGATATCGACAAAGCGGAGGACGCTACTCATGACTCTTCGGCAGAGGAAGATGAGGAGATGGACGAGGACTCCGAACCTTCTAAGCCGGCCTCACCGCGTGTGCGCGAAGAAGAGGAAGAGGAAGAGGAACGTCCTAAGTTCGGCGGCTTGGGACTTGGTGCGTCCAAGGCGGCTGCCGGATTCTCGAGAGGCGGTATAGGCTCCTCTGCACAAGCCGAATTGTCTGGGTTCTCCAAAGGGGGCATTGGCTCTTCTACACAAGCTGGCAGCTCCGCATTTTCCAAGGGAGGCATCGGCTCTTCTGCTCAAGGTGGTCTGTCGGGCTTCTCAAGGGGAGGCATCGGCACCTCCAAGCCTACACCTTCCACGTCCACGTCCCCATCTCCCGCCCCAACATCAGCCGTCGAAGGCGACCTACCCTCCGCGTTCGGCAGTGCACGCGCGCAGCGCTCCTTTGTCCGTGATGGCATCGGTGGCTCTGCCTCCCCAAAACCCGCGACGCCTCTCTCCGCGGCAGAGCGGGTACACTTTAGCAAGCTCTCGGGTACATATGGTGCGCGTCTTCTGGAGAAGATGGGTTGGCAAGCCGGCACGGGTCTGGGCACAACCGGTGAAGGTATCGTCACCCCCGTCGAAAGCAGACTCCGGCCCAAGGGCATGGGTCTTGCCTTCAAGGGTTTCAAGGAGAAGACAGAGCAGTCGAAGGCAGAAGCGCGTCGGCGGGGCGAAATCGTCAGCGACGACGAGGACGAGCGGCCGGCCGCACGCAAAGGCCGGAAGGCAGCTGCAAAGGCGCACGAGGAGAGGGCGGAGGCCTGGAAGAAGCCGAAGAAAGCAAAGACCAGGGTCGAGCACAAGACTTACGAGCAAATCATCGCAGAGGCAGGCGAGGAAGCGCCGCAAGCTGGGATCGGGCAGATTATCGATGCGACTGGTGCTACGGTATGCCTCTGTATGCATATTCTGAGTAGGGATCCTGACGTGCTATGTAGCCCCGGGAGGTCACGTCCCTCGCTGATGTATCCATGGCGTCGTGGACCCCGTCCACAGACCCCACTCGGTTGCCTGAGGTTCGGCATAACCTGCGCCTGATTTCCGAAGCATGTAAGGGTGATCTGGATGGCCTAGCACGCGAGGCGCGAGCCCTTGAAGAGCGCAAGAATTGGATACGCCAAGAGGATGCTCGTCTGCGCAAGAGAGTTGAGGAAGAGGCAGAACGTGCGTCTCTACTCCCAGTCGACATGTGTAGTATTGACCCGCCAAAATATGCAGTTATTGCTAGATTACAACAAGTGCATCTCGTGGTGGACGACATCAACTCACAAGCGCAAGAAATGGCAACCATGTATGAAGCGTCCCTTGAGCCATTCTCCGCAAACTTCGAGAAGCTCTTAGGACTGTATCCGAAAGAGTTCGACAAGTATCGCCTAGATGAGATAGTTGTCGCAGCAATCGCTCCAGTGGTAAGTGACAAACTGTGTCCCTTGTCTCATCGGTGCCATCTGACCATATTCGCAGGTTCGCCGCATGCTTGCTCAGTGGCAGCCATTGGAAGACCCGACAGCATTCACGACTACGTTCCGATTGTGGCGGCGTGCCCTCAAGATGGCATCTCAAGAAGAGCAGCCGCGGGATCAAGTGCAAGTATACGGCTCTAGCACCGTCATATCCACGGCGATCCAACAGTCAGTGATATCTTGCTTTATTCCAATTTCCCGTACTAATGTTTGTAACAGGGAGAAGCTCATGACACCATATGAGAGCCTCCTCTGGAATGCATGGCTTCCAAGAGTCCGCTCCTCCATCAACAACGATTGGTCGCCCGAGGATCCCCATCCCGCCGTACGCCTGTATGAAGCATGGTCCAGCTTCCTTCCTCCATTTATCCGTGACAACTTCTTCGACCAACTGGTCTTGCCAAAAGTACATAAGGCGGTTGACGATTGGAATCCCCGCAAGAGCAAGGTTTCCTTGCAGACACTAGTATTCCCATGGCTGCCCTACGTTGGCCTACGGCTCGAGGAGGTCCTCAGTGACGCACGCAGGAAGGTCAAGCACCTACTGCGGACATGGGTGGCCGCAGAGGGTGTCCCGAAGGACCTTGGCGTCTGGAAAGATGTAGGTCACCTGGAAAAGCGACTGTTGTGCTTTAGCTGATCTCTTTCCACTTAGGTCTTCGATGTAGGCGACTGGGATACCATGCTGCTCAAGTATGTTGTACCGAAGCTGGGCACGCGACTTCGCGAAGACTTCCGCGTCAACCCACGTAGCCAGGACATGCAGCCGCTACAAGATGTCATGTCATGGGAGCATCTACTGCGTCCCTCCATCCTCTCTCAGCTACTCGAGACAGAGTTCTTCCCGAAGTGGCTGGATGTCCTGCACATCTGGCTTATCCAACCGAACCCCAGTTTCGAAGAAGTCGCGCAGTGGTACGCTTTCTGGAAGAGCACGTTCTCAGAGGACGTCCGCGCCATGCCAAGTGTTGCGCAGGGCTTCACTCGCGGCTTACAACTCATGAACAAGGCGATCGAGCTTGGTCCCGATGCGCCTACGCGTCTGCCACGCCCAGAACATCGACCACCTCCCTCAACACCCCCGGCGCTAGACGCGAAGAAGGCGCCAGCAAAGCCGCGTCCGGCGCGGACGCAGGAGATCACGTTCCGATCCCTTGTGGAGGAGTATGCCTCGTCGCACAACCTGTTGTTCATACCTGCCGGACGAGCGCACGAGAAGTCGAGGATGCCGCTGTTCCGTGTCTCGCAGAGCGCAGACGGCAAAGGTGGGCTACTGGTGTATATCTTGGACGATGCGGTGTGGGCGCCGGACGGCGACGAGTATCGCGCTATCACACTGGAGAATATGGTCTTGAGAGCAAACAAGGCGAGCTGAAGGGTGGACTGTAGCGAGTATTGTATTATCTGTTATGCTCGTTGGCGTATGTATGTGCATGCTGTCACTGTAAAGTGCGATTCCCCGCGGACGAAGGGGACTTGGTAGCTTGACTTAGCTGTATTAATGTGCCAGAGACGCGAAGCGCGCAACGCGCCTTGGGCAAAAGAGACGCGTCTTGGTCACGTGCGACGGAAGTGGCTTGCCCTGAAGTGTGAGACGCGCGTCAAACCAAATTTGTACTGTAGAGGCAGAAGAGCCCAAGGCCGTCGCCGTCGCCAACGTCAAGCCCTCAAGAAACTCAACATGGTCAGTGAAATGCTGCTAGACGACCCTACGGATCCCTATCTACCTCTGGTTGCGGTCGAAACGGCATTCTGAAGCGTTTCGAGGGGTGGATGCTGTCGCTCGTCTCCGGATGCACCTAGGCTATCCGTACTGTCGTCTCGACTCTCTTGCTATCTTGGCCGTCTTCTCTCGACATGGGTACTGATTCCTCTCGTTTCGTGACTTCTGTAGGCCCGAGGACCCAAAAAGCACTTGAAGCGCCTTGCCGCTCCCTCCTCATGGATGCTTGACAAGCTCTCCGGGACCTACGTGCGTCACGCATAGCTCATTCGCTGGAAATAGCTCTGAATTGGCCAATATGACTTTGTACAGGCCCCCCGTCCCTCCCCCGGTCCCCACAAGCTCCGCGAGTCGCTCCCCCTGACCATCTTCCTCCGCAACCGCCTGAAGTATGCGCTTACCGGCAAGGAGGTTCTCTCCATTGTCATGCAGCGCCTGATCAAGGTCGACGGCAAGGTTCGCACCGACCCGACCTACCCTGCTGGCTTCATGGGTGCGTTTCATAGCGCAAGTCCGATTTGAGCGTACTTACGCGAGTTTGCATCAGACGTCATCTCCATCGAGAAGTCCGGCGAGCACTTCCGTCTTCTGTACGATGTCAAGGGCCGCTTCACCATCCACCGCATCACCCCTGAGGAGGCGACCTACAAGCTCTGCAAGGTCAAGAAAGTTGCCATTGGTACCAAGGGTGTCCCGTACATCGTCACCCACGATGGTCGCACCATCCGCTACCCCGACCCCCTCATCAAGGTCAACGACACCATCAAGTTCGACATTGAGCAGGGCAAGATCGCGGACTACGTCAAGTTCGACACTGGCAACATCGTTATGATCACTGGTGGTCGTAACATGGGCCGTGCTGGTGTCATTGTTCACCGCGAGAAGCACATTGGTGGCTTCGATATTGTGCACGTCAAGGACTCCCTTGACCGGACATTCGCTACGCGGTGAGTTGAAAGCTAATTGAGTTCAAGAACAACATCTAAACAACGCTTGAAATTAGGATAACGAACATCTTCGTTATCGGTGAGGGCATCAAGCCCTGGATCTCCCTGCCGAAGGGCAAGGGTGTCAAGCTCACCATTGCGGAGGAGCGCGACGTCCGGAGGAGACAGCGGGCTGCGGACCAATAATTATGTGCGCCGCTTTCTGCTACCATTACCATCTCGCATGTTATGCCATGCTTTGTATGCCACTTCTACGCCACCAAAATCCGCATGCACGCAGACTGTCGTTGGGCACGTAGAGTATGGAGCTTTCTTTGCTGCTTGTGGTCCTCAGGTCGTTCGCAGTGTTCTTGGGGGCAATCTCACTCGGTTGTATCCCGCCTCGTTATCGTTGGCTAATCCTGTTGTATCATCGAATCCGACAAGTGTGGACGTGCTGGCTTTGGTGTCCACTACGGAAGTGCGTCGAATCGGTCAGGTTGGGGTTTACGCCACAGCGTTCATTCAAATCCATTCACTCGTATTGGGGATCAGGGATCTCGCGGAAGTCCTGTGCATTGAATGAGAGCCATTTTGAAGTGTGAAAGTGAACCGTTCTCTGGTGATGTAGTGATGTTTTCATCTGTGTTGTCATGCTTTTACCATCACTTCGTGCGGGCGATGTAAGCGTTCTGTCGGGACTTACTCGTGACCTCGTCATTCTGGGATTTACGCTGCTTCGCATCATCGCATTGTCATATCTGCGTCATCATTCGTTGTTACAAATTACTAGCCAGTCAGTGCATATGCGTATCGAAGTAATACAGCTGGGAGCATCTCCTGGTGTCCCGTGTGATTAATGACGCCATTACTTCGAGCATCGTAGTACCCACCTTTGTTTCCGCACCCAACTGAGGGCCAAAATCCGGCTGTTTCGCCCGCAAGACAGGCCCCGCTAAACTCTGGGCTACCATCTGACCCGGACCACTCACTGCATGACACTTCGGTATAAGTGCCAAGCAGTGCATCGTGGCCTAAACATACGTAGTGATCAGCACAATACGTGCGTGCATGTTGTCATCACCCTAGGTCTTCACCTGAAGGGAAGAATGCGCTCGCGCCACCTGTATCCTCACAGATGTCGAAGCTAGCCGGAGGTGAGACGGGATCACATTATGCTGTATGTGCCTCGAATTGCTTACTGGATCGTCTCGCCGTTCTGATTCTCAGGGTCGGCCGTTGTCTGTGCGCACCACTCCGGGTTGCTGGCGGCGGGACAGAGGTCGGTGACTTTCGCTACGATGGTTTTGAAAGGTCCCGCGAATGAAGGCGAGAACGGATCCTTCGTGCCGGTGAGGGCGAAACAGCGTCCGCAAGCGTCCCCAGCGCCGGAACCAAGTGGTGCACCAAAGGTGAGCTGGTTCATGGCCGCTGAAAACCCAGTCGTGGAAATCCCACATGCTGTAATTCCGATTGGTGAGCATACTTTCTTCGACACAGAGGCAGATTTACCCGGAGCACTGCAGCCAGTATACTGTGTGAAGGACGCAGAACCTGATGGGTTCTGGACGTAACTGCCAGTGGCTCGCGCCGTGACTGTCTCATTTAACGTCGTATTGGCGATGCCAACAGCGGTCATAATGGTCAGAAAAACTGCTAACTTTGACATAGCAAATGTACAAGAAGCAGCAGAGCTGTAGGACACTCATTTTTGAGAGGACTGCTCCGTCTGTTTATCAGTTTTCAAGAGTGGAGCCGGTCGTGTCGCAAAAATCGGTCACCGGCGCACTACATATCATACGGCGTGCGAGAGCGGGCCACTTCATTGGCCACAGTCTACTTTTGCACTCTGCAATGCGAATCCGTTTCCACGTCCGGCATCGTGTTTGCTGCACCACGTCATGGGATCAATTGGGGTATCGTGTAATGTGTGAACATCACGAAGAATACATGCCGAGCGAACTTGAACACATGTCCTCGACAATGACGGAGTGATCGATTGATTTTCTAAGCTTCCCGAGATGCATATGTACCGGGACCCTCAAGATTACGCTGCTGGCATCCGCAACAGAAAATGTCACATCTACAACAGTTGCCAAAGTAAGGAGGCTACAGCGCTTTCCGATATGCCGCGCCGCGACTGCGCGGGTGCCTCAGGTTCTGGCTCCACGAAGAATTCGAACGAGCGCAATCAGTGAGTAGGAGTAAATTGAGATGACCAACACCATTCGGTATCAACAATGTCAGGTCGAAGACCGCCGTACTCATTGATTGGTCTATCAGCGCTGGCTAAATATTGCAGGACTATTCTTCGAGCTAATATATGCGGCTTGCTGGTGCTGAGCCCCAAATAACTCTGTGACCGGCAATGAGCTCACTCAGAAGAAGGGTGATTTGGTTTCGGACGAACAGGAATACTCGGTCCAGGGTAATTCGGATAAGTTGACAATATTCATAATCGTCATGATGAAATTCAGCATCGAAACTCATTGTGACAATTGATCCCGAAAAGCCGCTCCACTATTTACACCTTATCTAAAGGGCACAATCTCGCGGGTATTTCAGCTCGGAGCAGTCCCTGGAATACCATTAGCGAGGGTCGTATGTTTCTTGTGGACGCAACACTGACCTTGGTTACCGCAGCCGACACCCGAGGGCCAGAGCCCGGCCGATTCGCCCTTGATACAAGCGCCATTCCACAGAGAGCTGCCGTCGGAACCGGACCATTCGCTGCAGGAGACCTCCTGGAAGGTACCCTTCAAGGCACCGTGTCCTATGATCGCATGTCAGCTCGACCGTCTCAGGCGAAACTTCGGCCGGGGTTACCAGATGGGAAGAACGCGGCAGAGCCACCGGTGTCTTCGCAGATGTCAAAGCTGCGGGACGTAAATTCTCAGCACTCAAATTTTTCACTGAGCTGACTCTAACGCACTGGAAAGGCGCGTCGAAGGTATTCGTATCGCTGGCTGTTGTCTGACCGCAGAATTGCTGGTTGCCGGAGACCGGGCACAAGTCGGTAACCTTCACGACGATGCTGTTGAACGGCCCCGTGTAGGAAGGCGAATACGGGTCCTCAGTACCCGTGAGTGCGAAGCACCGTCCGCAGGCGTCGCCAGGACCAAGGCCAGGCTCGGAACCGAACGAAAGCTGGTTAATTGCAGCAGTGAAACCGGATGCCGAGATACCACAAGCTATGAAATTATCAGCCCCTGCTTCCATTTCACGCGGAAAGAAACTCACCGGGAGAGCTACACCCAGAGTACATCGTGAATGTCGATGTGCCAGAGGTCTGTTGGATGTAGCCGTCAGTTGCCCGCTTCTCAGAGAGGACGGAAGCATTGGCAACGCCAGCGACGGCGAGGAGAGCCAAACACGACGCGAGTCTGGTCATGGTACACAGAATGAGAGAGGGTATGTCCTCGATGTCCAACGCCTGAGGCGTGTGTCGCTATTTATCAGAATCGGACAGGGCAGGCAACCGATGATGGCCCGACGGTCTCTGCAATTGTACTATAGCAACAGACCAGGCGACCGCTTGCGCTTGAACGTCGGATGCAAGTCACATTTTCCCCTTTGTGTCCCGGTGAAAGCTGGTGAACGAGCGTTGCGACTCGATCATTCCGAGCGATGGGCAGCTGCAGAATATCGATGCGAGGAGACCCCGCCTCGAACCTTGTAGGCATTCAAGAGACGCTACTAGTAGCCGCGGCTAAAAAAACATTGAATTGTGATGAGCAGTCGGCACGAGACGGGCATATTTACTTATATATGTGACGTCAAACGGTTACGAGTGCAGCACATACCAGCGTAGATCGTGTTCCGGAGAGCCTGATACAAGAGTGTAATGTTTCACTTCCTATGATTCGATAGCAATGAACGACAGCGTGACTATATTAATAACTGGTCGGATCAGTAGACTGAGATATTGAATATGGGAGCGAAAAGTGTAGATATGCACACGACAAACTGACGAGGGGGCTGCGGATATGAATACGTCAATCGAGTGAATGACCACTCTACCCCGAGAAAACTCCAAGACCCCGTGACCCCAAAATCGGAGAAAAGAGAGACGGCACAGGCGTCGGCCCTTCTAGTCCTTCGCCGCCGCTGCCGAACTACTGATCACCTCTTCAATAGCTTCTTTCATCCCCACAGCGAAGGCTTCTCCAAGTATGTCCGTCACGGAGTCCCTCGCCCATGTGACCGCGACCCCCAGGGTCCCGGAAGGTGCACTGACGACGTTCAACTTCATGGCGCCTCCGAGGGTCCCGTCGCCCTGGGCGAAGTCCATCTCTTCAACCGTCCAGACGCATCCCTTGGCGGGATCGTTCGACACTGTGTCAGGAATCTTCAAAGGTCCCAAGTTCGAGATGTCCAGGGTAGCCATGCGCTTAGTGCCCGGTTGCATCTTGTAGAACTGTTCGATCCGCCCGAAGAGATACTTGATCATACCGACTTTGCACAGGCTGTACTCGAGATCCTTCTGCAAGCTCGAGCTATACTTCACAGCTTCGCTCCATGTGAAGAAGTGCAGCCATGGTAATTGCGCGGGATCTCCGTCTACCTTGACGATCCGGTGGAATGTCTCCAACACAGAGACGAAAACGCCGACGGTATCATCTTTCGGCACGTCAACGAAGCGTCGCAGAGAGACGGGTGTACCAATGGCGATCGTCTCCATCTTCTGGAACGAGGGGTCTCCTGCTAACAACTTGGAAAGAACTGCGACAGCGACTGCTCCGAGCAAACCTGTGAGCGTCGTCCCGTGGCTCCTGCAGAGTTCCAGCATCTGCCTCGTATCCTGCGGCGCCCAATGGAGTAGACGAGCTCGCATATCGCGGTTCGGGGTTTTCACGACAGGGTTGCCCGTCCATGCGGAACCGCGCGGCTGCAGAGAGGCAGGCGCAAAATTTTCCCAGGTTTCGTGGCGCCATGCCGAGAACGATAGAGAGAGGTTGGCCATCTTTTCGAGATTCGGTAAAAGCACGGTGTCGTCAGGTACAGACACGACTTCCGTGTACGTGCTGACGGGTTGCTGGAGGGAATTCAGAGCGCCGAGGAGAGAGCGATGGAATGCCTGGCCGCTCATTCCGTCGGCCACACCATGGTAGAATGCGAAGACAACTGTGTTGTCGGGCATCAGGGATATCCGCCACAGCGGTCGCCCACTGCTGGTCTCAAAGCCACGGCGAAGGTGCGATTCGATGTGATCCTGCAATTTGACACCTATCCCAACGAACTCTACAACCTGCGAGAGATCGATCTTCTCGAGGCGAAGAAAGAATTTGCAATTTGAAGACATCTGGACCGCTAGAGCAGGTTGGCGCAGGATAACTTTAGCAAGAGCCGTGAACAAGGTCGGCTTGTCGAGCGCTCCGCCGGAGACGTTACGATACCGGGCAGAGACAACTACGGACGTGTCCATCCCAAGGTCATGACGAATGCCAATGAATCGTTCCAGTCGACCTTCGAGTTGTGATCAGCGGTTAGCTCCTAAGCCGTACAATACGACCCACCGGTTTTTCTGAGCACATTGCCACTGGTGGACAGAGTGGCGCTGCTCGATTTTTTGGGCATCATGGCAGGAGTAAAGAAGGTGATGAAGGCCGAATACGGTGTGGGAGCTGGCGCTCAAATAGGCGAATACACGTAGATCAAATGCGTAGAGGGTCGATCAGAAGAGTTGCCTCTCTTTATGCGATCGCGCAACATCAGTGGCGCAACTGAACAGGCATCTTAACGCAAGCAAACTGCGACCGCTGCGGACCGGCTTTCTGAGTGCCCGAAAGCACTTCTTGACGGGTTGCACGTCGACTCATACCGTGCTGAGCGGCCCCGCAGGAGCCTGAGATAGGTACTGCGCGATGTTTGATCAAGACGCAGTAATCACGGGGTACGAAGTCGGGCAATCACCTCGCCAAACTGCCCCTTCACGTATACGGAGACCCATAACGACATGGTCTAGGCCCCGAGAGCACCGCGCAGGTCTAGAGCAATGAATTCGTACGAGTTAGCAGTATGTCGCAGCTCGGCAATGTTTCGACTCGTCCGAAATATGGCCAGTCGACGCGTCATTGCCGGCGATATGCGCGTTGATTGCATTTCTTCGTCGTTTTTTGCGAGACATATTGGCAAGTTGAGCAGACGGTCAGGGTCGATGTGCGCGGGTAGCGCGACCAAAGATGGTCGAGAATAGACATCACGAACGTGGCGGAGCG
Source organism: Gelatoporia subvermispora B (assembly GCA_000320605.2). Lineage (NCBI taxonomy): Eukaryota > Fungi > Basidiomycota > Agaricomycetes > Polyporales > Gelatoporiaceae > Gelatoporia > Gelatoporia subvermispora. Next base: position 1,857,555 of record KB445794.1, read on the forward strand.
CTCTTGCCGGACTTGGGTTCCGCAGTCAGCGTCTAGAGTCGCTGAGCTGAGCGGCGCTCTTTGGCTCAGCCTCCCATGCGCAGCTAACGCTCTCATTCTAGGCTGCATTTCGGACCTATAACTGCATGCCATCCTCAATCTATAGCCAGGATTATGCTGGAACAGATGCTCGCCCGGACAAACCGCTAGTCGTAAAGTGCACTTACGAGCAGCAAAACAAGCGGATAACCTTCAGCTCGACTAGGATTTGCAACTATGAGCTCCTCAGGCAGCGGGTGCGTGCACAGCCTTATTGCACGAGACACCCTTGCTAACTTCTCCCAGATAGAGCGTTGTTTCTCGCTTTCTGCGACGCCTTACACGATCGACTACACGGATGACGATGGCGAAGTCACAGACATCACCACAGACGACGATCTAACGGAGGCCATCCGGTACTTCTACTCCGCGGGGGACGATGCACCCATCTCCTCTGGTGCGTCAATTTTGTCAGGAAGGAGTATTGGACGTTCCAAGATCACTGTGCGCGTCCGAGTATCCATTCCATACGACGGTCCCAGCCTATCCGATACCTCGTCCATAATCAGCCTCGAGGAATACAGACGAAACAACGGCAGCCAGGCATCCCTCTCCCTTAGTGCGCCGTCCATACAGGACCTGGATGACGATGCTATCACGGTGAGCTCGAAGGACATGGGCTCCCGGTATGACACCTTTCGGTCCCGAGGTCCCAGGACAATCGTCACCGGGTCGAGTCGGGAGCACACGCGTCTCCGGACTTCTCCACGGGAGGAGGACGAGTTCGGGGCGGAGACATCGTTAAACGCCTCCCGCTCTCAATTTCATGATGCTACCAACGGTGTTGAGCGAGATCCATTCGCCGATCGCTCTTCCAATGGCAGTCGTTACCTAGAAGAACCATCCGGACCGTTCGAGAGACTGAAGCTGGAAGACGAACTGCGAAGTTTGTCAGAAAGCATGACAGGAAGCCTATCAAACTTCCCTTCGTCCCTGCATACGGACCGATGGTTGCGGGAACAGAATGACCGAGCCGTAAAGTCCATACTGGGCGATCTCCCTGCCGCGTCTGAGCCCTCCGAGATCTCGGATGGCGCCGACGAGTCCAGCTCGGTGGTTGGAGAGCTTGCGTTGCAGCAAGACCCACGAGGCAAATTTTACTACGCATACACTGGCAGCTCCCGCGAATCTACATTCGATGACGCCAGCTACGATGCGGACATCAGCTCTGCCGCACCGGATAGCCGGCCTGTATCAATGGATTTTGCCTGGGCAAACGCTCAGCAAGCCGATCTCGTACCCGTACCTTCACTAGCACCCGCACCCGCACGCGATGAGCTGCGGCCGCAGCGTCCTTCCTCATCCTCATCCAACCCATTCAAGCAGCGCTCCCAATCGGAACCGATGGTCTCTGCTGACTATATTCACCCCGACATCCCACCAGAAGTCCTGAGCTTCGTGGCTATGTCTACAGCATCACCATCGCCCCCTCGCAATCCCAGTCTCTGCTCAAATTGCAGTGTCATCCTGGATGTAATTCGCTATGTATGCTCGACGTGTGGCGAGAGGAAGCCGCTATCGCCCTCGGACACGGAATCCGATTTCCTGAACGTCAAAGGGAAGAGTAAAGCCATCGCCATCGATCGCCGGAATGGATATATGTATCCCCCGACCTTGGTTGGCTCGGGGTCCCCTTCCATGTCCGCCTGGTCCGTCGTGACTGGTTCTGAAACACCCCTGCGTACTCCAGACGATTCTACATATGAACTCATCAACAAACCGCTACCAGCTTCGCCTGATAGTGCCACACTGTCTTCAGGCCCTTCATCCCTTGCGTCGCGGCCGAATGGAACATATCGCAGGAAGGAGAGCGGCTTCGAACTGTGCTCGGACTGCGTACAGTCGCCCGCGGGCGTAGTACACGCGCTAGAGATGAGCCAAGCTCCGGGATCATCTCCGGATCTCTCATTTTCGGCTGCGGATGCGCAGCGAATGCTCTCGGAGTGGCGACGTTCTGCACCCAGGCAGAAGGGACAGCTCAGGCACGCGTACATCGAACAGAGCTGGGGACATGATGGATGGCAAGACGTCGGTAAGCGGAACCATGTGCTGCAGCTGCGGACTGCGCTGATCAGCGTTCTGGTGGTGTTTCGTGCAGAACAAGATGACCGACACACCATCATGTGTTCGACGTGCAGTACTGTGGTTGGACAGCACCGGTATAAGTGCGCTTCGTGTGATAACTTCAACTTGTGCCGAGCTTGTTACAGGTAGGTTCGAGCTCCACGCTAAACGTTTGTCCGATCCTATTGACGTGTACTTCAGCCAAGTCCATGAAGTGCATCCATCGCACGCCTTCCTATTTGCCCCTCACAAGACAATGAGAACGCTGTCGGAACCTGTTCTATCAGTACCTGCGTTGCAGCTGCCGACTGACGATCGATGTAAGCACAGGTCGTGAAATCACGGCGAGCTAATGCTGACAGATATCTGCCCCCAGCCCTGGTCCATGCCGGCGTGAAATGCGCGCAGTACGTACCTGCTCCGATATACGCAAACCCTCGTTTAATTGGATTCCTCCAGTTGTATGCAAGACATCGTGGGCGCTCTTTTCCACTGCGCAATCTGCGATTCTGTGGATATCTGCTCCAATTGCGAATCGGCCGGACTTCCAGGCAATCTAGACTCAGACGATAATGGCCATAACTCGTCTCATATCCTCATCAAGGTATGGTACAGTTCCATAACCATCGCATGTTGAGTGCTAACATCTCCTCAGATCCCATACCCGCTCGGTACCACCGAGTTACAGGCGCTTAGTAGATCGGCGAAGCACCTCTGGATTGGCAGAGACGCTGCGACGGTGCTCCAAGCGAGCTCAGCATCCAGGCGTAACTCACTCACGTCGTCATATTCATATACCCGTACTGTCCTCGGCATAGGGTCGCGTTTGGACTCTACCCATAGCTTGGATACCATCTCGATCTCACCCGAGACTGACGATCACGGAGTGAGGTGCGACGCATGCAGTCAGGTACTGTCAATCGCTCGACATCAGACTGTATTATACTAACTCGCTGCATTTTTCTAGCCGATAGTCGGGGTGAGGTACCAGTGTGCATCTTGCCCGTCGCTCCCGAAAGCATTTAGTCTGGTAAGTGTTCGGCTGAGGCAGGGAACCGTCGCTACGTTGTCTTAGATGCTCGATCCAGTGTGCAAGATGTGAAGAACGTTCTTATGTCGTGCACGACCCCATGCACATCTTCTTTAAGCTTCCTCGCCCAGTTCACCGGCCACTGCAATCCGAGTATCCCATGCTGACTAGACTGTAAGTAATCGTGCAGCTTCCCCCCGTCCCTTTGAGCTTAAGATCACTGCAGCTACATCGATCCAGTAGGCCCACCTGAGGGGGCCTACGACCCGTTGCATCCCAGAGGTACGTATCCACCTACTACAAGCTTAGCCTGAATCACAGCCTGTATGCGGCAGACTACCTCACAGGAGTATACCATGCAAGAGCTGTATGTGATCGTTGCATGTCACGCATCGGAGGTATCTGGTTCCATTGCGCATACTGCCCACGAGATCTCTGCGAAATCTGTGAGGAGCTCGACGAGCATGATAAGACACACGTCTTCATTATGTTCAAGTCAACGGTACGTTGTTTCGCTCTCTAATTCGCCGGTGGATGGGCTGATACTCGGGAAATGCAGGTTGATATGCAATTGTTCAGGTATGCTTTGCGACGTCAAATTAGATCAGGCATATCAGGATATCTAACAGCTCTGGCACAGATCCTTTGACCTCGATTATTCTCAAGGAAGTCAGACTGTTATCCAGGACCCTATCTATCTTCACTGAGTCGCTGTGTCTTGTTTCCGGTTGTACGTTTTCTATGTTGTATTCTAGTGCTTTCGGATCACACTACGCTAGACATGAGTTGGAACTTGCTGTCTGACCAATTTCTCCCGGTGTATTTGTCAGTAACTAACTAACCAGTGGTGAATTCGGTATTACCCTAACCCCAGACGTGAGGCTGCCGTATTGAGACGAATTCATGATGACTAAGCTGCATGGATTAGTCGGCGACCATCCAGGTGGCGGAGGGAAACAGTCCAACGAGCTCTCCCTGGGCCCACCATGTCGAAACATCATCCCGGTCAGCACTGAGCGCACAATTCTACCATCGAGCACACACTAATACAATCTCTCAGATTTGATCATGTGCAGGCGTCAGCCAGGCATTGGTACGTCCGTCGTGCTACCCAGGTTTCGTGATTTTGATGCTGACTTTGCTTGTGCTGTAGCTATTGGTCGCCTATGCGAGAAATGCGACGGGAAGTGGTGAGTTGCTCGTCGGGTGCTCTTTGCTGCTATAGATGCTCACACACACGGTCCAGCCCCGTCTGTGATTCCTACGTGCGCCCAGAAACGCTGGTACGCATCTGCGATGAGTGCAACTTTGGTACTTACGGCGGACGATGCATTATCTGTGGCTCTCCTGGTACGTGAAGTATACTGCTACTCATCTTTGTTACTCATAAGGTCCTCGCAGGTATCTCTGATGCGTACTACTGTGCCGAGTGCACCAGGCTAGAGAAGGATCGTGATGGGTGTCCAAAGATTGTGAACCTTGGTGCTAGCCGGACAGATCTGTTCTATGAGCGGCGTCGCTTAGGTGCGTTTGAGGATACAAACGTTTGCAGATATTGTACTGACCAGTGGTCCCTCAGGTTTCAAAAAGGGTTAGCCTCTTACCCCGCGATCCCTAATCATGTTGTATCCAGCTTGTACCATTACTTGTGCGTTAGCCGTGTAATTGTTATTAATCGTCACCCAACTCTGGGCGATATTTCCTCCAAAGGCTCATGCGCGTTGTCGAAACATGCGATAATCCTACGACTAGCAGTCCGACATTGCCAGCTCGATGTCATTGTATGCTATCAAGGTTTCGTTAGACCTCAGGTCCATGCTCAACTAAATGCAGCGACGAGATCTGTCATCTGATGATCCATTCCTGTTACGCTCATACATGGAGTCGGGCAAGCGTCGCTTGCTCGTTTGTCGCTGTTATCCACTCGGTAGTGGTGATCCTGGTTATCAAGCAGTATAAGCTCCTACTACAACAAATTGTTACGCAAGAGGTTTGAAATATAGATTGTCCTTGCACCGCTGCCTCCTGCATACGAGGACCGCAACTTTCAACCTCGGGTTCTCTTGCTCATTACCCTGTGAGCCAATATACGCGACTTTCTTGCGCAATCGGGGTTGGTGTACGAGACGATTTCGTCCTCACAAAATCTGAACGTCGACTACATGAGATGTAAAATCCTTTGAGAAGTGCGTAAACGACCGCAGATACTGAGATCTGACAAACCTACATTGACTGCGGCGGAGTCTACTTACGTTGTGGCTTCTTTCTTGAAAAGGAAGGCGTAATAATTCCTCGTCCGCGTCAGTCTTCAGAGTGCCGCTGCGCTCTTCCGCGCTCCTCCGCATTTGTAGGCAGTACGTCTGGTTCACAGTTTGCAAGTGTCCTCCCTCAGAAGTCCAGCTGATTCTTTACCTAAGATTAGCTTGTACAGGCCCAATTGGGTTCTCACCGCTCTCAACCGGCCGTACCTGAGCCGTTGACGCCCACTCATTGCTACGGATCCATGAACTTGGGACGTTGATTAGCGCAAATAAGCGCCCAACTGCGGGCTGCGGTTCTTTCATGCTGCATATAACCATACGCCGTGCAGCATCAATATCAGGGCATGGAGACCAAGACAGAACTCCCAATGGATAGCAGTACTTCCGTCGTCGCCGAGGCTGGTAGGTTGTCGGTTGTCAGTGTCTACTAGATGTAATCTGACCTGATCATCATGTACAGGGCGGCAAGAACAGTTTCATATCTGGAAACATGACCTTGGGATGGACTCCTGCGTCATAATCACTGCGGAGTACAGATGGAACGGTCGAACCATTGACCAGCCGACGCTTTTCGCTGCGCTGACCAAAGTCATATCCCGGCAGCCACCCCTCGCGGTACGCTTCTCGCCCGATCGACACCATTTTCTTCGACTCCCCACGATTGACCTATCCCCTCTGGTCGAATTCGTGGACGACGTCAGCTTACAAGACGTCCTAGAAGCGCAGTTCCTGCGTCGATTTGACACAGACGCAGAGGCACCGCTCTGGCGTCTGGTCGTGGTGAATGGGCGCACCGTCGTCTTTGCGTACCAACATGCCATCGGCGATGGACAAAGCGGGATTGCCTTCCACCGTGCACTGTGGACTGCTCTCAACGAGCTTGAATACCCGATCACTTCCGCATCCTATATTGCCATTGTCCCGGAACACATCGAGCTAGTTCCCCCTTCCGAGAAGCTACTTGACGTGTCCGTCTCGTTCACCAGACTATGCAAGGTCTTATGGAACTCGTTCGCTCCCAAGGTGCTGACAAAGACAACATCTTGGTCCGGGGGTCCAATACCTACGATCCCATCCACCAAGGCGGCTGTGCGAATCCTCGAATACACGCCGCAGGAGGCAGCGAAGATCCTGAAACAATGTAAAGCCCACAACGCGACTCTCACAGGACTGCTCCTTGCGCTTACCGCTGCTATCCTATCGCACATTGTTGCCGCCGACCCCAGTCTCAAGAGATACAAGACTATCTCCATGTCCGTGCCCATCACGCTTCGCCGGTTCACCGGTGCTACAGCGGACACTATGTGCAACCACGTCTCTATGTGCCATCTTCGCCCTCCTATTCAGCGACCGGAGACACCGCCGCCTCAAGTAGTCCAGATCGATGATAAGCTGTGGGCGTCGGCTGCGCAGCTGACGAAGAAAGTGCACGGGAAGATCGCGACATGCAAACAAGAGGTAGGGTTGCTCAAATTCCTCTACGGGAATTACAAAGGATTCCTCGAGGAGAGAGGCGGCCGTCCACGCGGGCACGCCTTCGAGCTGTCGAATGCAGGACTCTTCACTCCCATAGGCTCAGGCTCTTCGAAAGGGGGGCACGAAGAACAAAGTCCTGACGCTGCGGCATGGACCATTGGGCAGACACTCTTCGCGCAATGCGATGCCGTCAATGGTTCAGCGACAAAGCTAAACGCAATCGGTACTCCTGAGGGCGGCGTAGGCCTTACGGTGCAGTGGGCAGATGGAGCCGTGGACGACAGCATAGGCGAGGCGTTTTATGCAGGCCTGCGGGAGGCTATGCAGACAATACTTTCGTGAGCCTGCCGCTTAATCTAGTTTGATTGTGGATTAGATATCTCGATTTATCGTCTAATATCCATTCTTAAAAGGGTTCTGAGGATACGCTCCTTCACAGGCGAACAAGATGCAGGCAGACGTGGCTCCGCCATAACCCAGTCTAATGTGCAGCATGTAGGGAGATCTTACCGGCCTTGTTGAGTCACACCACATGAATGATTGAAGTCAGCCAGCTGCTGCATTGCGTGCCTACATCATGCGAGAGTACATAGCCAGTATAGACATACTCCAACACATAAGACGGCCCTACTCGAACCAATGCCTTAGACAACGGGAGGCTTGGCACCGGGCTGGAAGGTGTAGGTGAGGCCGCACTTGCCGCAGTACTGGCGGTCCTCGTGGAAGGCCATCTAGAGAAGTTTATTAGCACCAGACCTCAACATCTGTCGGAGGGCAGACATACGAAGATACCAGCACCGCACTCAGCAGAGGGGCACTCGCGACGGAGACGCTTGATCTTGCCGTCGGATTCCACCTTGTAGTACTTGAGGATGGCCATCTTGACCTTCTTGCGCTTGTGCTTGATCTTCTTGGGGGTCTAGAGGCAGACACATAGTCAGAATAAAGCTTGCATGAGTACTAGAGTGATGTATACGTTGTAAGTCTTTTTCTTGCGCTTCTTCGCACCACCACGCAGGCGGAGCACAAGGTGAAGGGTGGACTCCTTCTGGATGTTGTAGTCGCTGAGGGTGCGGCCGTCCTCGAGCTGCTTGCCAGCGAAGATCAGGCGCTGCTGGTCAGGGGGAATACTGCCGAGTTTTATGTCAATACAGACATCCTGCGTAGATGATTATCTAGACTCACCCCTCCTTGTCCTGGATTTTGGCCTTGACATTGTCGATGGTGTCCGAGGACTCAACCTCGAGGGTGATGGTCTTACCCGTGAGGCTGCACAAATCATTGTCAGAACACAAGAATAACACTAGGAACGTTATGCACGCACGTCTTGACGAAAATCTGCATTTTGGCGGACGCCCTTGTCTGTCCAACGAAGCGAACGATGGAGTCGTCGACAAAAGCGAGGACCGAGTCTACAGAAACTTTGAGAGCGCGCGCGAGATTTATGTACCCGCTTAGTCAGCGGCTTGTGGATGGTCCGTGCGTGTCTCTGTAACAGAGTTTGGGCTCCGCTGATGGTTAGTCAGACTCCGCTCGGGCTTACCCGGGCGACGCGTCTCGCGTGACACGCGTCAAACTCGTAAGCACGACGCGTCGCTCAGCGCACGGTGGCTCCCACTTACCCCGGCTACTTTGGCTTTGTAACACCCGACTTTCTGGTTTGAAACAATGGCAAGCGACGAGGACGTGCAGATGATGGACACGGAGACTGCGTGGCCGACGACGAAAGGAAAGGGAAAGAGCAAGGCTGTAGATGCCAACGAACACTACGACGATGACAACCTGCCTTGGTACGCGACGCGACTTGTGCTGGTGGACGTCCTCAGGCTGAGTAGGCTCCAGGGTAGAGAAGTACCGACCAGTTACACTTGATGACGTGGTATCTCACAAGGACATTACGAGCACAAGTAAGGGTGTCACCCTCATGAATTGGAACGATCCTGAGGTCGATATGTCCAGTTGAGAAGTTCATCGAGAAGAACAGACTGCCACATCTCTTGTTCTACGGCCCTCCAGGAACAGGAAAGACGTCGACTATTCTCGCAGTGGCGCGTCGAATATATGGCTCAGAATATCGTAAGCAGATCCTGGAGGTGCGCTGCGCATCCGTTTCTACGTCTTCGGCACCCTCATATTCTGCGCGTACAGCTGAACGCATCGGATGACCGTGGTATTGATGTCGTTCGGGAGCAAATCAAGAACTTTGCGGAAACGCGCACACTATTCTCTAAGGGGTTCAAGCTCATCATCTTGGATGAAGCTGACATGATGACGACCGCTGCACAAGCAGCACTCCGGCGTGTCATCGAACAATATACCAAGAATGTCCGTTTCTGCATCATTTGCAACTACGTCAACAAGATCGTGCCAGCGATACAAAGTCGTTGCACGCGTTTCCGCTTCTCCCCACTACCCATCTCGGAAGTAGAGAAGCGGCTACAGAAAGTGATCGAGTCTGAAGGGTGAGCCATCAATGGGTCCCTCGCGGTAGCAATGTCATATTTACTTGACGCAGAGTCAAACTCACGGATGACGGGAAGAAGGCTCTGCTCAAGCTCTCGAAGGGTGACATGCGGAGAGCACTGAACGTCCTCCAGGCCTGTCACGCAGCGTATGACTTGATTGGTGAAGCCGAGATATACAACTGCACAGGGAACCCACACCCATCAGACATCGAGACCGTCGTCAATTCGATGCTCTCAGATGACTTCACTACCTCACACAAGAGTATGCTTCGACAATGGCATCTGATTAACAATGCTCATGGTTTTGTTTAGTGATATCGGCTCTCAAAGTTGAGCGTGGTCTCGCGCTTCCGGACTTGATCAATGGAGTCTACGAGTACATCGAGACGGTCGACTTCAAGCCCAATGCACGTATATATCTACTTGACATCTTGGCCACAATAGAGTCAGTGCGATTCCGTTCATGTTTGCGAGAGTGCTGACACTGAGACAATGCTAGGCATCGACTTTCTACCGGAGCGAATGAGAAGATTCAACTCACTGCTTTACTAGGAGCATTCAAAAATGCAGTCGAGTTGACCGCAAAGTCTTGAGTGTAGGGATGAGTAACTAAATGGGACAGTGCACTTAGGAACATCCGCCAGCCTTCCAGACCCTTTATGCCCTCTACTCTGCACATCAGTTATTTCTGGTATCCTCGTTATTCTCGACAGCTATTTCCACTGTCTTAGGCCCTCGTGTCCGCCACAAAGACGATAAATGTGCCAGAGCTTGACGAGTAAAGACTGCCTCGAGGGTTCGCATGGTCGGCCACATGATCCAAGCCTCTTCGCAGGTGTTCCCAGCGTGCAGAAACAGAATGGTTAGCACTTAGTCTTGGAGGGCTGAGCGCGGAGAACCATTGTGTGTGCTCGCGTATACCAGTCTGTCAGGCTGTCAGCTGCATGGTCGACCAGCTCTCGTTCGAGTACGATGACCCTGCGGGCGAACATATCTCTTCTCACCTCAAGCCACCATCATCTCTTCTCCAGAACTCCCGCGTCTGTTCCTCACCTGGAGTCATTACTGCCCGTGGTCCCCAATTTCTGTTCTTTAGGTCTTACTCACGCGCTCTCCCTCCGTCATTGAGGCGAGCTCGGTGTACTCAGTGAGGACTGAGGCTTGAGCGCAAGAACTATGCAGAGAGGTATCCAAGTGAACACAAAGGAACAGGAGACGCAGGGATGGGGACAGAATTTCTTCAGTGCAAGGATACAGGGCGGAGCACACATGTGCATGATGATGACATCCGCTACACGCAAGCAGCGCAGAATCCTGGACATCTCTACAGTGTGTTGTGGCAGAGTTTATCGTAGAACTGTAAAAGCTGCGAAGTTTATTCTGGTTTATGAGGGGGTTCGCTGAAACCGTGGTTGCATGAGCGTCGGATCTGAGTAGCGCGCTCACGTGTGACGTCGTGTAAGTATGCAGGCATGTGTTGCCTGCAGCCACGCTGTACGGAACGGTGCTTTCGTCTCTGCTAGAGATTGTTTCTTCGCGCTGTGATGCTTGTATAATTGTTGTACTGGACTAGAGAAGTTCTATAGCCTATAGGTAACTCTGTCCTTGCTATTCATCACTCCAGGACTCAGGCCTTCAAGGGGCACCACATTGTCCGAAGTACCAATGGCGTTCACAGTGCCATCTCACCTGCCTCGCAAGAAGGACCCTCAGGACATCTCCACTGTAATCTTGACCAAAGTCTCAGAAGCAAATGCGAAGTCTCTTACTGCTCAACTTGCGGCTTCTTGGGTGACGGAGTTAGATGACACAATACGGCAAACTAGGGTACGACTGTATCCTTTGATGTTGAGGTGGATGGTGTCATATGAGATGTTGTGCTGCAGGAAAGTATCCATGAACGGATACAAAAAGACCTTCCCGCGTTCGAGCAACAGTGGTCCAGTTCGACGTCGATACAAGAGCGGCTCCAGACATTGTCCAGCAATGTCGATCAACTCGACCACAATATCTCCAACCCGGAGGTTTGTGGATTCCGCACACTGAAAGGTCGTAAGGCTTACTGGCGTACCCAAGACAGGACTCATCCCTACCCTCATATCCAACCTCGCCCGACATGCATCCCTCGCGCAAGATGTCTTTAACGCCGAAGTCAACCACAAAGCTGTATCGTATCTTCTACAGTGTAGAGATGCATTCCGAAATGCCACAAATCTTGTGCAGGCCGGCAAGCTGCCTGAAGCAATGGGCGCCTGCGAAGACCTGGAACAAGTGCTGGGTAGTCCGCCATCCCCGGTCAGTCAGGCAGATATTATCAACGACATGAAAGTAGGTCCCTGAAATTAAGTAAAAGACTGTATGCTGATGTCATCCGCACAGCGTCAGCACAGAGCACTCAAAGCTCGCACTGAAGAGCAGTTGAACGACGCATACTCTCGAAGTATCGCCATCTCGTCATCGGAAATTGCCATACGAGATGCTGTGCGAGGTCCGTTCTGATCCTCGTCTGCGGCGACCACATGCTAACAAGGCCTTAGTTAGGCAATCTGAGACCGTCTTACCATTGCCTTCTATACTGTCATCGCTTCCGCACCCTGCCCTCACTACCCATCTCTCAGCTGTTCGGAGAGATTTGACCTCTTATTATGTGGATTTCATTTTGAGGCAACCTATCAATATCTCTGTTGCTACAGACAGAGACGCCACAGGTGCTCCTGAGCACAGACTCTCGATATTCCCCGCCCCTCCAAGTTCAGAGTCTCTTGGGTCACGTCTTGGCAATGTCTCCGTTGCACTGAAGTTCCTCGATAGTCATCTCTTCCCTCACCTTCCTGCTTCTGAACGAAGAAACTTCCTTCTGTCCCTGTGCAAACCCATCCGGAATGCTCTCCTCAACAATCTGTTGATACCATCTCTTCCCTCGTCAATTGACACACTTTCGGCATTCCTTGACCTCGCAAATGCTGCAGTGGAATTCGAGAGCGCTTTCGTGGTGGACATGCTCGGTGGCAACGACAAGGAGCGAGACATCAAGAATTGGGTGGCTACAGTCGGACTGCATTATGAACGGAAACGCCGTGTCGAGATCTTGGACTATGCCAGGACAATCGTCCTGCAAGCAGATGACGGGAAGAACACGTTCTCTGTGGAGATAGACGTCACACTGGAAGCCACCGAAGTGCAGGAGACCGACCGCAATACAGGGCCCCCTTCCACATCCGCACAACAACCATTTGTAACCACTGCGGAACCTTCTGCTCCGGAAAGGGACGCCGATGCATGGGGGTTCGATGACGGACCTAGCCAGGAAGTAGTAGAGGATACCGCAGACGGAGACGGTTGGGGCTTCGAGGACGATGTGGAACCTGAACCTGAACCGGGAGAAACTGCGACCTCACAAGCTGCAGCGCCGACGTCATCAGTACAATCGGATGAGGTTGATCCTAGTGATGCATGGGGCTGGGATGACGAGACAACGTCCCCGACGCTTGCGGACGACGAGGCGGCTGACAACTCTGTATGGGATGACCCATGGGACGAGCAGCCAAGCAAGCCCGTTACCAGTGCTCCTAAGCCCGCGAAGCGGCTGGAAAAGTTGTCTGCAAAGGGGAACAATGCCAGGCTCAAGCAGGAGGGACCGCCGAGCGTGGCTTCAGCGCCAACATCGCCTGCAGCGTCGAAACTGCACAATGGGGCGTCTCAACCGACGATGCCATCGGTGCCCCCGGCTAGAGTGAAAGAGTCCTATGTGGTATCAGGCTTTACCAGAGACCTGCTCCAGCTTGTGGGTGCTATCCTCCAGGAAGGAGCAAATTTGGCGGCTTCTGGGGTACTCTCTACCTACTGCTCCGCGAACTCCCCGTCTGGATCGGTGATTCTGCATTCCGCTCCCCTCGTATTAGACCTATTCCGCGCGCTCTACCCCGTCGTACATCAGGAAGATTTCGAAGCCTCCTTGAAGCGATCTATGCGTTTTTCCAATAACTGCCTATACCTCGGTAACGAGCTGAACCACAACCTAGCGCGCATGGACAAAGGCGCGACTACTGTTGAGACAAAGCTGCAAGACTGCATCGAGAAGCTGAAGTTACTTGGGAACAGTTGGTTCGAGGAGACTATTGTACGGCCGTCTTTAATCACGTCCAATTTGTTGCTGATCCATAAACTATTGGCAGGACCGACAATGTCGCTATATTGACGAGATTTTGGACAAGGCGGAGGGATTTGTTGACACCACGGACCAAGATCGTTTCGACGAATGTGAGGCGGCTGTAAATCAGGTATTGCAGCACATCCGTCGCCTGGCGAATGAGTGGAAGGTATGCTTGGCAACCAATCGTTTTGAGCTTCTTTTGAATGTGTCTCCAAGTCTGTCCTTAACAAAAGCAAGTACTACGTGGCGGTTGGCGCAGCGGCCGATGCCGCAATATCACGTATCTTGAGGGATGTTCTGGCGCTACCGGACATCACAGAGGCTGAATCTCACCGGTTGAGCGAACTTTGTCGCATCATGAATGCTCTTGAGGGACTTTTCGTGGAGGACCCGACTCAGGTATGGAAGCCAGTTCTCAATCTGCCAATTGGGCTGACGATGAACCGCTACGTAGCCATCCTTCGTTGTGTCGTATCTCCCATCATGGCTCAAGTTCTCATACCTGTCCGAGCTCATGGTGCGTCGTCTGTGCCAACTGACCCTGACGCAATGTATTTGAACTTTCCTCCATCGTTGTAGGAGGCCTCCATTGCTGATATCTCATACCTATTCGAGGCGGGGGCACTTGTGGACTTTGAGATTGAGGAGCTCGTGAAACTTGTTCGAGCCCTCTTTGCTGACACGCCTCTGAGGACAAATACCGTCAACAAGTTCTTACGTGGGCATCCGACTCCTCCATAGACCGTTTGACTTGTATGTATACCCAGTGCATCCCGATGCCGCACTCTTGGACAAAGTAGCAATAGGATCTGGCACTATGTCCCAGATGGTGGCATTGCATACCTTCCCGGTCAGATGGACGTACATGCTGCGTATCTCCGTGAATTGCCTGCGATGACATTTTCGTGGTCATGATGCATCAATGACATTGTCCACCAACTGAACCAATGAAGAGAGTACTGTTGTCATGCTAAGCACTGGTCGAATTTCGACCAGTGTCGAAAGGAATAACGCGAAAGAGACGCCCATATTTATTGACGCCAGTGCACGGGCCATCAAAATAAGCGCAAACAGCGCGATCACTCTCTCTTGAGTCCTCCAGGACAAAGGCAGCTTCGTTCTTGACTTCACCCTTGAATGCTCTGGCCATGGCGTCCGTCGAGGTGTGTCCATGCCATATTGACTTGATGCATTGAAATAAACATCAAAATTCATTCACAGACGTTCGAATCCACTCTAAAGGAGGTCGTGAATGCCAAGCGTGTTTCCGCCTCGAAGATGAGCACATTGACAGATATCGCGTTGAAGTGTATGAAGGTGAGTCTTACACCTTGCATCGGCCCTTTTCAGTCTCTGAGCGCGTCACTTGACCTTTAAAAGGAGGATACGCACCTTGTGTCTATCCTATACCGCACGCACAAGACGCTGTCATCCACAGGCAAGATCAACAGCCTGTATGTCTTCGACGCTCTGGCACGCGCTGCACGACATCAAGTGAACAAGCAGGGCCTGTCTGCCGATGTCCCACCCGACCAGGGCAACTGTGCCACCTTTCTGATGAAGATGCAGGGTGTACTAGAGGGCTTGTTCAAGGATATGATATCGTCGCGGAAGCCTGAACCCAAGGTTCGTGTCATCCCTTTCCACTGACCCGTGATTATTTTCAGGTGTCTAGCATTTGAGGCCCCCTCGGCTAGCTTGTCATGTCTGCTCTGACTCCTGATCACGGCCTTCTGTCACACTGAGCCTTCGCTTTCGTGACGACCGTTGGTACATTGCCTCTCACTAGCAAGGCGACTAACATCAGGAATTTAACTCTCTTCTGCGGTCACATCAGTCGTCGCGTAAACGTCGCGACAACGTGATGAATACGCCTCAGAGCGGCGTCATTTATGCACCGTGATCACATACTCGCGCTGAACCGCGGATTGTTGATGATCTTGCCGATTCCTGTCTCGACTTAGCCAATAGTATCCTGACATGTTTTCTCAACTGTCGCTCCTTGCAGGAAAAGACCAAGAAAATACTGGATATCTGGGTCAAATCGAATACGTTTCCTTCCGCTGTTCTAGAACCCCTGTTCAAGCTGTTGAAGGAGGCGACGGGAAAAGGTGCTTATCTTTGCTATTCATGTTCGCTAAGTACACCTTCTATCTGCGTAATTCTAGTCATTTTCGGCAGTTTGACCGTGTGCGAAAGTGTGAGAATTTGAACTGAAATTCGATCTTGTCTGTATCAGAATCCGACAAAGTAGTCGCTGAGGTCACTACAGACCCGCGCAGCCAATCCACTCCCTCTACGACACCGCCACAGCCTCCACCTCCACCTCAACCTCCGGTGCTACCTGTTCAGACTGCCGCGCCAGTGAATAATGACGTGCAATCTACATTGCTTGCTTTACTGAGCCAAGCTGCAAATGCCGTTGCTGGCAGTTCGAACGGGTGAGTTCGTTAGAATCGTGTTTCGTTCTCTGTGCTTACGCGGACGCAGCCAAACAACACCAAGCATTGCCACAGCTGCCACAGCACTTCCTCAAGCTCAAGCTCTGAACGCCGGTCAGCTCGCGCTATTACAGCAGTTAGCGCAGACAGCCGGATCAGGGAATGCAGTCCCTACACAGCCCGTACCGGTACCATTACCCGTGTCATTAGCCTCATCCTCGTCAAATCCTGTTTCTGTAGTACCTCCAGTTGGGGGTCCTGCTCATCCGCCGCCATATCGAAATGATCAGTTCGGTCCCGCACGTAGAGATCCCGCGTATGACAGGAGTGCCGGCCCTGAAGGGGGCAGAATTCCTGAACACCACGATGATCGTCGCGATTTCAGAGGCGGCTTCAGAGGCGGCTTCCGTGGCCGCGGTCGCGGTCGTGGTGGGTGGGACGACCGCGATCGGTTTAATGATCGAGGCAGAGATAGAGACTGGCACTCGCAACAACGTGGCAGAAACAGTCGCTCTCGAAGTCCCACTGGTAGATCGTACCCTGCTCGCAGAGACGTAAAAGCCTACAGTCCTCCTCGACGACCCATCACAGCACAATTGCAGAGCGCTGCGCCTGCACCTGGAAAGGACGAGTTCGGGCGAGACCTCAGAGCGTCTTCTCCGGAAGGTGCAGAGCCCCAACCAAATGTCGATGTTATACGAGACAGTCGCTCCCCCTCTACCGCATTATCAGCCCTTTCCTCTACCGAACATCTCGCTACTACCTCTCACGGCGGAGGTACACCCGGAGAACCATCAATCACTCAACCAGCTCCGATACCTGTCATCACATCCGCCTCGGAGACAACATCGGCACCTATCGCACCACCCGTGGGACTGGATACTTTTGATATGTCTAACTTCAATCCATCGACACCAGCGTCGTGGGTGGCGCTAGGAAACGCATGGGCGGTTACGAACGGATACATGCCCTCGGAACCAGAACTGATGCAATTCGCATTTACTGCTGGTCTCATGGGTCCCCTTCCTGTAACTAGTCAGTTTGGTACACAACAAGCTGCACAATGGCCCGTGCAGGACCACAGTTGGGGGAACGCCCACCACGCCGGCCACGCGCCGCGCGGGGCTTGGAGAGGCAATGGCGGCTTCGCCAGCAGAGGCAGAGGGCGCGGTGCGAGTCACGGGTACGGCAAAGGCCGAGACGAGTTCGCGGACAGGGTCCCGTTCGAGCTGCAGGAGACAGACGCTATCACACTTGGAGGGGAAGACACCGGCGGCTATAGTAATATCGACTCACAGGCGAGCTGGCCCGGTGCCACGGAGGACGGCGGCGTCCCGGATCAGCCCCCAGGCGACGAAATTATGGGGGCAGAGGGGACGCCAGGGAATGTAGGGAAGATGCAGAGGGTAGGGGACAAATGGTTGTTTGTGAGAAAGGAAATGTCAGATACTACATAGCACGGACTGGTCCCACGATTCCACTGTATCATCGCGAGATCCCGTTTCGTTACATCGTTACACCGGCTCTGCTTCATGTGCATGCTCTACTCCGGCTAGTTCATAGCTATATTCACCTCGCCTTCGATATGATGACTGGTCATTTCCGTACACAATTCTTGCACGTGCACTTGTCGGTGCCGGGTCAGTGAAAGGATTTGGCCAATAGATGAGATAACAAATCGTAGCCGTGACCAATCCGAGGCCGGCGCCGACGATCACATCTTCTTTGTGGTGCCTCTAGCGCACGTTCCCGGAGTCAATGTAATGTGAGAAGCTTCGCAGGTAGAAGGCGTGTAGAGTACGCACGTAGTCTTCAACTCGAGAGACAGCGACCCACGTGGCGAAGACCAACGGGGTAAGTGAAATCGACAGTCTAGCTAGGCGGCTGGCTAGGAATGACCGTCCTGGCGCAGCTTGAGAGATACGCCAAGCTCCGAGCATTCCTGCAATCCAGAGCGACAGGAAGGCCATCCCTGACCATGCGGTCGAAGAATGACCTGAAGGAAATGAGCGTCTGCCATCCATGACAGTCTCAAGTTTACTACGTGTAGTCACTGTCAGCGTGATACTTTGAATACCGTTTATCAAACACTTGCCCGGTACAAGCTTTCAGTGATTTGTCCCATTTGCAGCGGTCCAGAAAGTCAGGCCGCAGACGGCCTAATCCTCTCTATCAGGCAGGTCCATAACATAGGGCCTAGTCATACATACCGACACGGTTCTTCAAGAACTCGGTGATGAGCTCGGTAAAAGCCCTACAGTACGTAGGTAGGTGGACAGTTCAGTGGAGGAGTTGTATGATTCTGATATTACTGACCTACCAGCCCAAAGGGCAAGGGCGCCGTGGTGAACTTCTAACATTGACCTTCTCAGGCTACCGATGATAGTGATGATAGCAAGAGGGACTATGAGAGCAATCATCCAGTTGAGATCACCGCTGATTCTGTAAAGTAAGTTCAATAGGAATGACTCGAGTCCCGTTTGATCGAATGACTACGTACTGATTTGATCTACGCTTGTGATCAATGAGTGGGTCATTTCTGTCAAAGTCCCGCTCAAAAGGAGGCAAGTGTTTGATAAACCCAGCAATGATCCATGCGATACAGCACGCGACCCTGAACATAAACGTCGATGAAGGCTTGATTTACGAGCATGAGGCTGCCCACCAATCGACAAGATATGATCTATCAAACCAATCAAAGCAGTCATCTCCGAAGAAATGTTTGATCCATGTGGAGGCACGATTGAGGTATGTTGCCATTGAGATTCCAGCTGAACGGTATTAGCTCTCGCTGGATGTGGATCAATTACTACACTACCCCACTTGCCAATCTGCTCTGGTGATATACTAGAATAGACCCGTTTGATATTCTGACGACCGAAAGAGATGTTCAGTCTGTACCCACTGAACCCTCCCCAGAAAGTTCAGTGCAGTGGCGGTTGTCCTTTCATGCCGTAGAACACGTTGTCCGGAACATGTTGGCATTCGTAACATTAATTATGTTGTATACATCACATACCAAACGTCAGCGAGAAGAGCTGAAGACCACCAACCCTAGTCTAGCAGCAGATGAATCTGTCGATGGTCCTTACGAACACAGGGAGAGCCGCTCGCTGAGAACTTTGAGTCTGCATGATGCGCGGTGACGAAGACCACGTCGAGCTCGCGTGCCCACTCGGCAGGCTCCGGCATCAGGCCGTGACTATCACGCGTGACTGATCGTGAGCGTGACTAATCATTGATGCGACGCGCGCCACTGCGCGATCGTGTAAGGCAGCGCGACTCGCTTGCGCCTTACACATTCCCCTCCATCCTCTTCCCTTCCTTTGCCGCGATGGCAAAGACTGCAAAAGCGTCTGGCTCGAGAAAGAGCCAGAAACCTATCACATCATTCTTCAAGAAGGATAAAGAAAGCACTAAGACGGAAGAGAACGCACCCGAAGTCGCGAACGAAGAGGAGGATGTGTCTGAGGTCGAGATGGACAACACGGAGGCTACAGCAGGAGCAGCTCCAGAGTCTTCGAGCTTGCCGCCAATACACGATATCCCCGCTATGTTCTCGGACTTCATTTCGCGCATACCAGAGATCAAGTCTGTCGCCGAGCGGCTGCAAGGCAGGAAGATGCGCGTCGCGACCATGTGTTCCGGTACCGAGTCACCTCTACTCGCCCTTGGTCTAATACGAAGAGCGATTCGGGAGCACTATGGGATCGACTTCGAAGTTGAGCACGTGTTCTCATGCGAGATCGAGCCGTTCAAACAGGCCTACATCGAGCGTAATTTCCAGCCTCCGCTTCTCTTCCGTGATGTCTGCGAGTTGGGCGACGGCTATGCGTACGTTACGCGTTTGTTACATCTTCACGCGCTGATCAGTCGTTAGGACTACTGCTTATGGTGCTCTCGAACCGGTCCCCGGAGATGTCGACATGTTGATCGCCGGAACGTCTTGCGTTGACTATTCCAACCTGAACAATCAGAAGCAGGACATTGATGGGAACGGAGAGTCTGGTCGCACTTTCCGAGGGATGATGTCTTGGGTGCAGAAACACAGGCCGCCACTCGTCATTCTGGAGAATGTCTGCAGTGCGCCTTGGGAGAAGGTGGTCGAGTACTTCGAAAATATCAAGTATTCTGCAGCCTCGTGTCGTGTCGACACGAAGAACTACTATATCCCCCATACACGGACGCGCGGATATCTGCTGGCAGTCAATCAAGGACACTCGAAGATCCCAGAGCAGTGGGTGCACAAGATCAAGGAGTACAAGCGACCTGCATCGGCGACCTTAGACGCGTTCCTCCTCCCATCTGACGACCCTCGCATTCACCAAGCACGGCAGAAGCTTGTATCGGAGAGCTACAATGCCGTCGATCGCAGGACTGGACGTACAGATTGGGGCCGTTGCGAGAGTCGTCATCAACGTGCTCGCCTAGAAGAGGAACTTGGGCTGAAGCGGCCCTTGACGAGTTGGGAAGAAGGTAGTATCTCAGTGAAAACCTATAGATAGCTCGTGGCTAAACGTGCTTCAGGTGGCTTCTGCAAGATGCCTGACTTCGCATGGAACGATTGGGGAATCGGTCAGGTCGAGCGAGTCTGGGATCTTATGGACATCAGTTTCCTTCGTTCAGCGAAGAAGGGCGTCGATCCCTCGTACAAAACGTGAGTTGTACTGTGCTATTCGATGATTATAATAGTAAATGTTTTCGCAGCCAAGTGTGGAACTTGTCGCAAAATGTGGATCGTACAATCGGCTCGGGGAAGGCTGGTATCTGCCCTTGCCTCACGCCTTCCATGATCCCCTACATCACGAATCGCGGCGGACCTATGGTCGGACTTGAGGCGCTATCTATGCAAGGTCTACCCGTCGACGAACTCCTCTTGACGCGCGAAACAGAGGACAATTTGGCTGATCTCGCTGGGAACGCGATGTCAACCACCGTTGTCGGTGCTTGCATGTTGGCCGCTCTTATCCTCGGAAAAAATCTCCTGAAGAAGGGCGACAACCAGGCGACCTACGAGGAGATAAACAAACGGAACGGTGTACATGCAGACTCGAGCGACTCCGACGAAGTCATGGAAGTTGACAAGCCTTCTGACAGTGTTCCTCTTGTAGAGGAGCGCATCAAAGGCGAGGAACAACTCGTTGAGCGGCCACTGGATCTGGCGTCGACGTCTTCGGCTGAATTGGCAGAGCTACTCCGCAAGGCCGAGAAAAGTGCGCGTCTCTGCGACTGTGAAGGCCGCAAGGACGTGACGGACCGGCAGCTCAATCGTTGCAAGGACTGCGGTTCGTCGTCCTGTGTCAAGTGCGGTGGTCGTCCAGAGCACAATCTGGAGCCCATTGACGTAGTTGCCAACCCGCGCCTCTCTCCCTCCACTTTCGCCCGCGAGCTCAAGTCGACCTTGCCGATGTCGCTATCTCTTCCCAATGTCTCACAGAACCTGCTGGATCAATGCAAGGACTCTGCGGGTGTCTCGATACCAGAGAAGCGTTGGACGACTTGGTGCAAGGCGGTCTTGCGTGCCGCTGAGCAGGAGCTGCATTTCGTCGAGCCTAAACGGCAAGAGATTTGGGCCGCCACATATCAATCGTCATCCGCCTATCTTGAGCTGCAGCTGCATCCTCAGCAGCCAGAGTGGCGATTCTTCGTGAAACCGGAGGAGAAGGAGCCAGCAAACTCGGAGCTTCGGAGGCTGCTCGAGTTACCTGTTGGTCGCTTCGTTTGCAAGAAAGGCATATTGGAGGGCCGATGGGAATTTGCGCTTCCGCACACTACCTCGATCACAATCACGATCGAGGGTAGCGAACTGGTGCCTGCATGGGAGGCGCGGCTCGGTCTACAGGGAGACGCGTTCAAAGAGAAGATGCTCCATTCCAAACTCGACATTACCGTCCCCTCAGAACAGGTTGCCCTACTGGAGCGTGACATTTCCGGAACCTACCGGCTCTTGGAGAAGTGCGGCACAGCCAACTCCGCACTACACAAGAAAGAGGCCACCAAGGCGGACGCTGACTTGCCGCCGTTGTTCATGCTGTTGGACCCTACTCGATGTGGGGATCCGTCGGACGACTGCTTCACTTTCTCCATTAGCAAGCGACGTTACGAGTACGGCGAAACTCGGCCAGTTGTCTGTCAGCTGGAATCGAAGTGGAGGCAGTCAGATATCGAAGGCACACAGATGGTGACCTGTCGTGTACCCTACAGATGGGTGAGCGCATCTGGCGTGCGATTGACTGTAAGTGGTGTCGCATCCATCCAAGAATCGACCATTGACTATATGAGGAACAGCCCGCGACGGGTCACAATGCGAACTTCGCCGTGCCGGGAGACATTCTCCAAATCAACGTCTCCGAGCAAGCTTGCAACAGCGCCAATGCCCTTCTCGTCTGCCGCGTTCCTCTTCACGACAAGGCTGGGCCTGAATGGCCTCGTGGCGCTTGGAAGGAAGTGGACCGGGTCCATGAGCGTGTGACGTTCAAGGCGTTGGCATGGCTGGTGGAGCGCATCCGCAACGTCGATGACCATTTCAGAGAATGGCAAGATGCGGGCGTCTTCGGCGACCATGCAAGGTGCGAACGCTGCGCGCCATCCCCTCCTGCCCTCCGCTGGGTCAAAGGCGAGAAGAACAAGATCAAGGCCCTCGAGGATCCCGTCGAAGCCGGAGAGTACGAGCGCAGACTCAAGCGCCGCCCGACACCATTCGTCACTCAACTGAAGCTGCAGGATGACGGGGTCGGCATCGTTCGCATTGGTGCCAATATCGGTTCCTTGATGCATCGTGCCATGTCTCGGTTACCGACGACAGGGAGGACAGAGAAGATCTCCTTGTCATGGCGGCTTGACACGGATTTCAACCCGATCGCGAAGCTTTCGCTGCAGAAACTGAAGCTCTTGAGCAATAGGCACGACGAAGAGCACAATCAGCCGCCCAGCTTCAAAATTCCTCTGCGACACGAACAACTCCGTTCGCTGACCTGGATGTTGGCACGAGAGGCCAAGGACGCGGAGCCGTTCATTGAGGAGGAAATCTCAGAAGCCATCCTGGAACCCCTGGGTTGGAGAGCTGAGGGACGTGCTCAACGCCCCGTTCATGTTCGTGGTGGCGTTCTCGCTGACGAGGTCGGATACGGAAAGACCGCCATCACCCTCGGCCTCATTGACTGTGCGTCTAAGAGCGTCAGCAAGGAGTTCGCGAAGCTGGAGGACATGAAGGGCAAGATTCCTGTGAAGGCCACCCTCGCTATCGTACCTCCGCATCTCACGAAGCAGTGGCACTCCGAGGTCAAAAAATTCACTGGCAAGCGCTTCAAGGTCGTCGAGATCTCCACCGCGAGCAACCTCAACTCGTTGACCATTGAGGAGGTCCAGGAAGCCGACATCGTCATCGTCGCGTCGAACCTCTTCCACAGCAGCGTGTATCTGGCGAACCTCGAGGCTTTTGCCGGCGCAGGCAGTCTACCGTCACAAGACGGCAGATATTTCAACGCCCGCCTTGAGACCGTCCTGGCCTCCTTGGGCGAACAGGTCGACCGATTGCGGGAAGAGGGTGCTGCCGCGGTTATGGAGGCTATCAAAGAGGGTAGGAAGAAAGGTATGTGAGAGTGGTTACGGTTTCAAAAATTGCAACTGATCTTTGATTCCTTCAGACGACGAGGCGAACTTGTTCATCGCGACCAAGCGCCTGAAGGGCAAGACATATCGGGAGGCTGCTGAGGTCGTGGAGAACAACAAGACTACCCCTGCTGAGGTCGAGGAGGTTCCGCAACCACAGGCACGCCGAAAGCTGATCGCGGAAGTGGTCATCCCTATGCGCAAGCGCAAGGAACCCGAAGTCGTGGATATCATCGCGTCGTCATCAGCTGCAGAGACAAGCGAAGTAGGCGAGGACTCGGATGTTCCCCAAAGGCGTCTTCGTCGCCTCGTCAAGAAGAAATTGACGATCGTGGATGATGATTCGGAGGGTGACCAGTCAGGCGCCGCCAGTGACGTTCCCGCGAAACGTCCAACCAAGAAGGTCACCTATGCCAAGCGGAAGCAGCAGCAGCAGGACTCTGACTTCGAGATGTCCGAGGCGGAGAAGTCATCCGATGACCACTTTTCAGATGCAGTGTCGTCGGATGACGGGCCGTCTGTCAAGAAAAAGGGTAAAGCCAAAGTTGCCCCCAAACCGAAGGCAAAGGCACCTGCTAGGCCGAACAAGAGAGCGGCCACGACCTCGGCATCGGAGAGCGACGGTATGGATGTCGACGCGCCTGTCACGACCAACGGTAAAGGCAAGGGCAAGAAGACGTCGGCGAAGCGCAAGTCTGAATCCGAGGACGACGGCCGGCCGGCAAAGAAGCAGAAGCGGAGGGAAGACACCGACCCTTGGAAGCTCGGATCACACGCCGTGAAAAAAGATTGGACGCAGATGAAGGCTCCTCCGCTCGAGATGTTCCACTTTTCGCGGAAGGTCGTCGACGAATATACCTATCTCGACGGCAAAATTCTGGCCATGGTCACGAACGTTACGGCAGAACGGCATTGGGTTCTCTCCGGGACGCCCCCCGTGCATGACTTCGCCGCCTTGAAGACAATCTCTGCCTTCCTGAACCTCCATCTTGGTGTAGATGATGATGGTGAAAATCAGGCTATCGTCAAGAAACGTCGTCGTGAGCAAACTGGTAAGTGCTATTCTTTACTGCTGGTACAATCGCTCATTTCGCTCTTGCAATAGCATCGGAGAAGTTCCACTCTTTCCGCGAGACGCACAGTCTCGAGTGGCATGCCCACAGGCATAATCTTGGTCAGACTTTCCTGGACACCTTCGTCCGTCAGGTATGTACATGTATCACACTGAGAAGCAACGGCAGCCTGATACTCAGAATCCAGAACATCGCTGAAATCGACGAGATTCCCTCAAGTCAGTCGATTGAGAAAGTTGTCCTCCCGGCTGCTGAGCGGGCGATCTACTTGGAGCTCGAACACCATCTCCGCGCTCTTGACATGACAGTTAAGCGCGGGAAGAAGAGTGAGAGCGACCGGGAGAAGAGATTGGCGAAATCGCTCGGTGAGAGCAGGTGAGTACTTTAGACATACCGAGTTCTCACCCTGATCGTTCGGTCTAGTTCTGCTGAGGAGGCTCTGCTCAAGCGATGCTCTCATTTCGACCTCGACATCACTGAGGAAGAAAATGCCATGAAGGCTTGCGAGGTCATCGTCAAGGACCGTACAGAGCAGCTGGAGGACTGCAAGAGCAATCTCCTCCGAGAGCTTCGGCGTGCGCTGCAGATGGAGAAAGACATCGGGAAGACCGACAAGACTGAATCGTACTTCCGCGAGTATATCCGGGTCTCACGCACGGAGGGTGTCGGCGACAAGGACGCCACAGACATTGTCAAGGAGATCCTCGACGAAGCGCTTGGGGAGGAGCGCACGAAGAGCAGTTCGAAATCCGGCAAGGGCAAGTCGGAGAAAGAACTCCAGGATATGCAGTGGGCGCTGCGCGAGCTCACGCATGAGCTCCGGCGGCTGACGAAGGAGCTCGTCGGCCGTGTGCGCTCGCTGCGGTTCTTCACCGTTGTGCGCGACTTGCAGAGGCAGCGGGAGACGCCTCCGGAGGTTTCATGCCCTGCCTGTGGCCGCGCTGAGGTTCCCATGGACGAGGTGGCCGTGTTGTCGTCCTGCGGGCACACTGGCTGTCTCGCCTGCATCACGTCGTATGCGGCACGCGAGGAATGTGTTCACTCTGGTGACGGTGGATGCCGAGCGGCTGCTCGCATCCTAAACATCGTGAGAGGGGATACTCTGGGTGTCGATGATGAAGAGCGCGATGGCCGCGGGAAGCACTTTGGCCTCAAGCTCGAGCGGGTCATCCATCTCATCACGTAAGTAGTGAATTCTTGGCTCTGGAAAGGTCGCTAACGCGCTGGGTTTGCCAGTCAACGCATCCCCAAGAGCGAGCGTGTCCTCGTCTTCGTGCAGTTCCCGGACCTCATGAAGAAAGTCGCAGAGGCGCTGCGCGAACACAACGTGCCCTTCCTCGAGATCAAGGGCTCTGCCGCGCAGAAGAGCAAGAACCTCGAGGCCTTTCAGAACAACGGCAAGGAACGCGTCCTGTTGCTGAACGTCATGGACGAGAGTGCGAGTGGTGCGAATCTTACATGCGCCAACCACGCCGTCTTCCTATCTCCGCTACTCGCTCCGTCACAGGAGATCTACGACGCGTGTGAGACGCAGGCCATTGGGCGTGTCAGGCGATTCGGCCAGACGAATCATGTCCGGATCTGGCGTTTCTTCAGCATGGACACAATCGACGTGGAGGTCTACGAGCAGCGATCACGCCAGAAGTTGCAGGGTTCATAATAGGGCACTAGATTTACTGGCAATATTTACTGACGGGAGGTTCCGATCTATGTCGGCATGTAGCTTGATATATGTAATCAAGATATCTATTGGGTACAAATGTAATCTATTTCAGCTTAATATCACAGGAACACTCGAGACGATTGTGGAAAACGTGCAGCGATGGATCTTTCGACCGCTTGACTGACTTCGACATCTGGGCCCACCATGGTGGCTTGACGGGACTTCATCTCTTCCGGAGCACCAGAAAACATGACGTCGGGCAGGATCTTGACTGCCTCAATGTTTCTACTCGACTCAACGTGTTCCCTTAGCGGCCATAGACCTCGTTGGTTCGCAACCGATAGTCCAACCACCAGCAAACCTTCCACGAACATGTGGGATCTGAGCGAGGGACTGGCACGCAAATGTTGTCTGGAAGAAATGCAGTCTATTCTAATAAATGAGGTATGATCGTTATAGAGTGAGAATACAATACACGCCGTCCCATCGTACAAACATCGAGCGACCTCAGCACGCTCCTACTTCGCAGACATGACATAGCCAGTGGTGTCTAGCACTTGCTTGCCGCATATCGCACAAACCCCACGCTTGTACGCACAGCCTGAGTAACAATCAGCACCCGGATCGGAACATACTACGGAGCTATTTACCATGGCAGTATTTCGCCTTATTCTGTGTTACTGTGGATTTGCAGTCTCTGCACTTTCCTTGGTATGGCTTGTTGATAGTGAGAGCATCAGCTACCGAGCGCCATCTACATGGAGCATGCTACACACCTGAAAACGGTTCTTGGAACTTCCTGGGCGACTGAGCAGCTTGTTCTCGCCAATCTTACGAGACCCTTCCTTGATGCCCTGTGATGTGGAGGTGAACGGGTCTGGAGCGGCAAGCTTTGAGGTTTTCTAGGGCCAGATAGTCAGACTTGCATCTCAGTATATGGGTAAATAGCACTTACACTCTCGCATTTCTTGCAGACCATGTCAGTGAAGCGGAAGGGAGATGAGCGGGCGAAAGGATGAGTGAGACAATGCCGCGGCTTGCGGTTACAGCCACCACGACAGGCACGCTGACAAAGCATCCGGATTTGGATGCCGAAGGCGTCGAGGCGTGATGAGCGTCAAACAACTCCTAACCCCAGTACAGGGTCAGGAGTGCGCTACGTCATCATAACCATCGAGCCGCACAACCCACGACACCGCCTTCTACATCGACCACCATCTACAACGACGCGAGCTATAGTAAGTTGGCATACCTAACCTCTCATTATCTTACTAAAATACGCTCTCGATCAGATATATATACGATGCCAGTTCCTAGACACATTATCGAGCAGTTCAAGCAGCTCATCCCGCCGTTGAACGGATCCCTGCACAAGGGTCAGTCAGGGCGTGTAGCCGTGCTCGGAGGCGCGTTAGAGTGAGCGCTGTCCATCACTAGCAACGAAAATGCGCTTAATTCATCATTTAGCTACACTGGTGCACCATTCTTCGCATCGATGTCTGCTCTACGCTTCGGTGCAGACTTGTCACATGTCATTTGTTCTCCTACCGCCGCATCAGCAATCAAATCTTACTCCCCGGACCTCATAGTTCATCCAATATTGCGCGAAGAAGAGTCCGTTGGACGATTTACCATCTGGCCCATGTTTCAACTATTGACGTCTTCTTAGATCACCAGACTCCCTCAAGCCCACCCTCTCTTCACTGCTCTCACGTCTTCATGTCCTGATCATTGGGCCTGGGCTCGGGCGCGAAGACTACATGCAACGCTTTGCAAAACTTGCGCTATCTCTCGCAAAGGAACAGGGCATGTTCATCGTGCTAGATGCCGATGCCCTTTGGATGGTCGGTCAAGACCTCGCACTCATCCGCGGGTACCGCCGCGCCGTCCTCACGCCCAATGTCGCGGAGTTCAAGCGTCTGAGTGAACAAGCTGTAAGATCATCGCATTTATCATCCCGCCATCCCGGCCCTTAACCAGTAATAGGACATTGATCCCAATACACCTCCGAAGGAGCGCGCCATGCAACTGTCTCGTGTCCTCGGAGGCGTGACTGTTCTCCAGAAGGGCGGCGAGGATATCATCGCGACACACACCGGTGGAGCGAGCGCAAAAGATCGCGAGGCCAGTAAGGTACGGTCTCCTTCATACGGCAGACGGCTACATGCCGACGTTGCTTGTTAGGTATCGACATCGCAGGAGGAGAACACAGAAGAGCAAATCAGCATTGATACACCAGGTGGTCTTAAGCGCTGCGGAGGTCAGGGTGACATTCTCAGTGGGTCGGTGGGCACCGTACTCGCTTGGGGCAAATGTTACGAGGACGGCGCATATGGGTAGGCGCCTAGATGCTTTGCATAAAGGCACACTTGATTAATCTCCGATACTCTACAGTGACAAGACGCTTCCGTCATCCCGAATCTCGCTTCTGGCAGCTGCAGCGGGTTCAATTGTGACGAGGACGGCGTCGAAGAGAGCATTCGCCAAGCACGGCAGAGGTAAGCTTTATATCTTGCGGAAGCCTTAGGACGCTGAATATCGGGGTATCACAGGTGTCGTTACGCAGGATATGCTTGGCGAGATCGGAGGTGCATTTGCTGAGTCGTTTGTTGCTGAGGGCGACAAGGGCTGGGGAGCGTCGAATTTGTGAGGTGCAGAAGTGCGTAAGAGCTTTCAAATGAGAGCATCCCACAATCGCAATGGCATGAGACTATGTGAACCGCAACACCACGTGAACCAAGTAATTACATTCATTCATTGTACACACTCGAGGCAAAGACGTTGACATGGAAAACAGAAGACTCTTTGAGAAACGACGAAGAATAGTGGGATCAGACTGAGTAACCATGTACGTTGACAAGACGCGTTATTTTGGTCACGTTGAAGAGACATAAAGTGAGGTGAACCAGTCACATAATAAGTAGGAAAGAAAGACGCACGATAGCCGCGACGAGAGTCGAGCTAGAATGATTTTGAGTATTGGAAGACACGAGAGGTAAGTTGTACAGTTTTATACCGGCCGGTGATACACTACGGCCCGGTGATACAGACTGGATTTTCTCTGTCAGGTTCCAAAGCTCACCTCAGCAAAAAATCTGATAATTCATAACTGTGCTAAAACACTCTGGTATTGCAAGGAATACGTGGATGAGATGTTGCTTCGACCTGAAGTTCGTGATTTATATGGAGAGTACCATGGGAGTGAATTTCTGGTGACAGATCTAGCCAAGTCTCTCGAAGTGTTCCCGCACATTGTTACCCTTTATGTGTACGCAAAGTGCGTCGCTATGATGTACGGCATGTGTGGTACGGCTTCGCCGCGTAGTGAAAGCATGAAAATGTACTTTCTTCGAGTTCAGCCTAAAGCCGCTGAGGAGACTCCGTTATCAGCCACTAGCGCCTCATGCCAACGAGGCGTCAACCAATCGTACTCCTCTTCGGGGCGCTAAGTTACTTGAATAAGCAACTTTCGGCGTCATCTGGGGTGTATCACTGGCGTACTCTCTCGCCGATAAGAACTTTTTCAATGATTGAGCTCGATCTCATGTTCTTCTGCGTAGGCCAAAACCAGTTCAATTTTTCTTCACATGAGTGAGTATGCCCCCATACATCGCTCATGCCCGATTAAATCACTCGGGATGCACAACAATTCAGGGAGCATTACAAGATTTGGCCGTCTCACCGGCCGGTATAAAACTGTAAATATTCAATATCAGAGTCCCGAGGAAAAACAGGAACGAGATCGCACTCCTAGCGTGTAATCGTTAGCGAATATGGAAAGCTCAAAGAGGGGATGACAAAAATCGACCTCACCACGCAAGCCAAACAAACGGGGCAGCCAGCGTAAAAGAATGATCGCGCCAGGACGGCTTTCCCGGCGTCCCGCATCGGAGATTCTGCCCGTAGTTGAATATTGGCAGGCCAATAAGTAACAATGCTGAATCGACTGACGTTCACCCATGCTACCTGATTTCCGTCGGAGTAAGGGGGTTGCGAAATCCAAACATCCAGAGGTAGCAAGAGCCAAAAAGGCACGTCATGAAGGAAGAAATCATCATGCATACGATGCATACAACGAAGCCAGCACTAGCGGTTCCCAGAGGCGCCGATAGTATAGCGATGGAGCACCTGAAAGGGGTCTATGATTAAGATTCAGACACCACAGTTCAGGATAGGACGTACGCCAGCAGTGCGGCTCCGCCACCGGTTGCACTTTTGAAACTGCTACCGTATGTAGAGATTTCCCGCTAGCTGAGGTCAGGGCGCGCGACTGACAGCGGGAGTCCTCTGATATATCGTCGTATATCCCGTTCAACGCGCGAGAGAGTAACTACGAGCGCGGCGCACAAAGTCTGCACGGGCGCCTAATCTACCGGAAGCCGCCGAAGCGGTGGCGACCAATTAGCTACTTGCGTCACCGTAGGAACGCTACTCTTTCTCACATCGGGCGGCAGATTTAGGATGGGTGGCCTCCCAGAGCTTGATCTTCAACTCGAAGCTGGTCGGTATGACATGGAGATAGAGGAAGGAGTAGAAGGAGAGGAATGTCCTGTGCCAGGCGGTCCTGGAGGACTGAGTGGTGGCGGAAGCGTGTGACCAGAATGACCAGGAACTGCAGGGAACTGCCGATCGAGCGAGGTCGGGGATCTCGCTGTTAGGATCTAGGCGAGGACGCTGCGGACGATCGAGTTAGTCCCTGATCTGAGATCGATCCCAGAACCTCGCATTCCCCGTTTAAGAAAAAGGCTTGGATGTCAACAAGTAGTCGTTGATCAGAGTCCACTCTGAAAGTTCATTCAGGGTAACGTATGCGAGTGCGGCGCTGTTCCATGGTCTCCTCTGCACATCTATGCATCAGGAAAAACCCAGTCCGATGGAGCTGGGATCTTCGTACTTTCCTCGCGTTTTGGGCGCTCAAGACCAAAAAAGACGTAAAAGCGACAAAAGCAGAAATCAGATTTTGCTGGTGAAGTGAGATGGATGTTCTCCTGATGACTATGGATAGATATAGATATCGGCGTTGCAGCGTTTGAATTGGATCGTGGGCCTCTTATTTCCTCTCCTCTCGCACATCTGTTCACCATGATGTTGCTTAGTGTGCGATTGGCTGATGTGTCACATTCCGAATTCTAGACATCTGCAACTACGCTGCTGCTCGTCTGCGGAACTCATCTTCACGAACCATGTGCTTGCCCATGGAGTCACTTCCTACCACTTTGTTCATCATCGCCGATGGAAGTCCCGCGTCCATGAGCACATAGTCGTACTAAACGCGCCGAGGCCTCCGCACTGGCCGTACCGCCTGAGCTTCTACGAGTCTACCTTATCTTTAGGCTTCCTGTCAGATATCATAGCCTGCGCCGAGTATTGAGAACTCATACTCGGCGCGTACGCCTCGAGAAGTCGTCTGTGCTCTCTCTAGGTCCGAGAATGACCCTCACCCTGCCATACAGCCGACTACTGGGGGAGCTTGGCAAGCTAACCAACTCGTTGACGTACTGCGCTCCCTCCGCCGCAGCTTGACACAACCCACAATCCGAGTCGCGGCGTTTCGCATTTGTTGATCATCAACAATAGGTAGAAGCTAAGTCCGAGTTGCGACGTGCAGAAAAGCGTCTACCTCGAAAACCTCCTTTGTATTTGGCCCTTCATGCGTCGAGCGAACGTCTGGGACCTGGGTGGACCGCGCCACCTTCCCCAACCCCTCCATTACGAAGAATGCTGCACTTATGGAGTCGACGACACGAGGAGCAGCAAGCCAAGCACTTATGTTCGTATGCACCACTCTGCCGAGCTGTGTGTGGGCCACGAGGCTGTCTCAACCTGTCAGCCATCGTCGACTTACAGGACACGTATTTGCAGATGCGTAATCTACAACCTCACGATCGCTACGTACACGGTGTGTTATCTATCAAGCCGGAGTATACGCTATCCACGTATCAAAACATTGCTCTCGAATACAAATGTAATAGGATATATATGCACGGGACGAATAGAGACGAGACTACTAGCGCACGGAATGCTAGAGTGAGGGATCAACGTAAATGACAACGTGTGCGCGGCGTGAAACCTGGATCGAGCTGGAAGTAGATGAAAAGCGAGCACTCAAATAATACAAGACGCACGAGCGTCGGGTCATCCGGCGATCATACATGTACCACGACAGATTCCGGACCTGCGTGGCTATCGTGCTGGTGTCATCATCTGCAATCGCATGACACGGTCATCTGATACCATGAGTATCTCGTCTCGTCCATTAGCTTGCTGCATCCGAGGCTGGGATGGGTTCGGGTAGGGGTTTGATGGAGTAGCAGTGCCATAACCATTGCCCAAGGAATGTCGCCCGTAAGGCGTCTGCGGAGCTGGCGAGCCGTACGCGTTGTATCCATAGCCCTGCTGATGTGGATTGTAGTACTGCTGAGCAGTATTTGTCGTGGACGGCGGCGTGTCCGCGAATAAGCATCGCAAATTATTGCCTTGAATGATTTGAGACATCGAGCCGGTCTCCACATGGCGGATCTCCACGAACGTTGGCTCGAATGCCAAGACGTAGGGATAGTGGAGAGCTGCGATAAGTCGAGTGAGTACATTGCTGACAAAGTCGCGATTCTGAACTCACCAAATCCAGTTGGTGAACCTTCCCAGTACACCATAAAGTCCTTGCGAGATCGCCATCCCGTTTTGTTCACGTAGAAGGCAAATTCTAAGAGATGACCATTGTGAGCACAGGCTTAGGGCGTCGAAGACTTGAACTGACCGTCGTAGCAAAGAAGGAACTCATTGTCGATTCTGTAGATCGCCAGCGGGCGCAGATTCTCCCGTTTACGGACGAAGTCAAGAGACGAATCAGCAGGGTCAAGCAATCCTTGTGTGTCGAGCGTCTCCAAATCTACGATCTCGAAGCCGTTGGTGCAGCCAACACACAGCTTCGTCTTCAAAAAGTGGATGGAACTGGACTGCACGGGTATATAGAACTCCTGCAGACATCGGTCAGCAAAGACCATACGGGGACAGGTCTAAGAGGAACGTGCCTTGAATACTCGTAGTGTATCGTTCCCACCCTGTAGCAGCTTCCGGAAAGTAGGCTTACTTCTCCCGCGAACGTTGGTGTCGATAGGCTCCAGAGTCTTGATCGTACTCGATAGTGGGCTTGCCTTGACTACACAAACGAGCGTTTTCCCGAGGCACACACCAGCCTTGAAGAACGAAATGTGTGACGCAATTCTCTTTGCGCGCTTGAGACCCGACAGCGGGTCGCGTGGGTCGAGAGCATCGAGCGGGAAAGTGATCACTTGTCGTTCTGCAAAAGAGCATTAGTGTCACTCATTCGGCACTAGGGAGCGTGCTCGACAGACCTGAGAGTACAATGAGCAGCTGGTAATCTTCGAGGACGTCAACTTGAGTGACGTCCTTCAGCGCCAAGACTTTCACCGGGTCACGGTTGTGCTCCCATAGGTCAGACAGGTACACGCCATCGTCCGTGCCGTAGACGGCTCTTCGCCCATAACCTAGCCACAAATCAGCATTTAATGTGCCGCGGCGCTAATGAGAACCTACTGAATGGCGCAGCACAATTGACCCTGTTGGGACCCAAAAAGAACCCTTCGCTTAGTGTGACGGTCTCGAATACCATACTCCGTTCGCGCATCAGGTCCTGCTGTTTCTGGATGTGCTCCACCCACTTGCGCTGGCTGACGTATGTGCTCGCCCACAAAGTGATTTGGTAGTACTTGCGTCCTAGGTGAACAAAGGTGATAGAAAAGCCACTTTTCGAGGACTCTTTGATAGGGACAACCGGCGTTAGCTTCTGGCGATCCTTCTGAGATTTCCCCGTGGAGAACTCGTCTGGAGCCGACACAAGCAATAGCTCTAATGGTATTGGCTACGATATTGTCGAGTGAGAGTCTACTCAAAAGACACATACGCAAGTACTCACCCGACGGTAGACCTTATACTGCTCTACCTTACTCTTTGGCTTGACCATGAGTAGAGCGTGATCGAAGAGGAAGACCTGGAGTTCTGCACTGTCGCTTTGGGAACCTCCCCGTTTCTTCAGGGCGCCTTTGTAGATAAGCTCACGTCCCTCCTCTTTCAACCGGAGGTCCTGTCATCATTCCCAGGTATGACTACCACATTGCACTCGTCAAAATAGGTACTTACAACTTGCTCTCCTGTGCGGAAGATCAACTGCTGGTCCAGCTGCAAGAGATTGAAACGATTCTCCGCTTTGCCGGTCTCATAGTTGACGGCCTTCAGGAACTCCCGAACAAGCTCAACGACCTTCGGTAGCACAGCCTTGTCCGGGTTATCTTCCGATGTGTGCTTCAACACTGCCTCGAGTAGGAGGGGATACCGAGCCAGACGAGTCGTGGGTTTGGTCAAGTAACCGTTCAGCTCAAGTTTTCGCGACTCAGGTCTACGTTCCGTTTCCTATACAATAACATTGGCCATCAAGCAATCACGTAAACTGATTGAGGACGCGTACCTCGACGAACCGGGCAAAGGCCGGGTTTTGGCTTTTCTCCTTCTCGAACTCATACTTGCCGTATAGTTGATGAGCGCCATAGGATACGAACGGTCCGAAGTGCGGCACGGCCTCAAGCAGGACGTCCCCGATTTGCTCGACAACTGCGTACGCCTTCTGGCGCTTATTGAGGGCGTCACGTAGGCGCGTGTTGACGGCAATGATATCTTGTATGTTCCAGAACACCTGTTCGATAAAATCAGTGCGGCGTTCTTCTGGGATGATATCGAGTTCCCGCAGGGGCTTGATCCAAAGCTAAGAACGAGTCGTGTTTCAACGGTTGTACACATCAGCCAAGGAAAGACAAGTCGTACATCCCGAAGATACTCCATGTCTCGTACGAAGTCACGTTCTGTATACATGACCTCGTTGATAGCCTCTTGGCGCTTCTTCTCCGTGTCCGAGACACTGTTAACAACTTCTTGAGGGACAGTGTGAATCCAGAGTGTGCCTGGTTCCTGCGGGGAGTAAGCCATGAGTTTCCGGCACTCCTTACTTAACAAATACACTCACCACCAGATCACCCAGACTTTCTCGACTGATCTGCTTCTTGAGGCCAGGTTGTGGCTTCATATTCAGACGCGCCTGTTGCTCCAATCTTCTTGGACAAGCGATAGAGTAACATAGCTGGTCCCTCGTGCAGGTCGGTGAATAGCAATCTGTTAGTAGAGTAAAAACACCCGATGGTAAAGGGACCTCGTCTGAAGAGACTGAACCCTGCCGAGGGCGTGTAGTCGGTGACGTAACCGAATCGGGCGGAGATGGTGAGGTAGGTCGCGACCCCTCTTTGCGCTCTGATTCAGCAGAAGGTGTCGGACTCTCCTTCATGAGCTGATTCGCAAGGTCGGCACCAGAGACACCATCGTTGATGAGTGGCTGCCCTGGGGCTTTGATGATCTCACTACCCTCCTCCTCGACGTTAACTAGCTCGCCGCTAACAAATGGACTCGGTAACCGGGTACGGAACTGGTAGAGATCGTTTGAGCTGTCGCGAAGTCGGTGGTCGTATGTGACCGCGTGGAAGAATTTCTGCGCATCCAGTGCGCGTCCCAGAAGCAAAGCAAGGTTACGGTCGGTCGTCTTGATGATGAAAGCGATCTTGTCAACAGCTTCCCTTCCGTCGAATGCGTCCTTGTAGGTTAAGCCATCCTTGACACGGTCCGACAGCTGAATCCGCTCTTTGAAAGCCTCCGCAACCCTCGACAGCAATGCTGGATAAACTATCGGTACACGACGCGAGGCTGGGGTTCGAGTGGACGCAGGGGAGTCGCGACCAGGAGCAGGCAGACCGCGAGGTATTCGTCCGGATTCGATCATCGCGCGGAACTGAGGTGACATTGTGGCGGACATGGACCGCGAACGGTCTTGTGCTATGCGATGTTTGAGCACATGTCCCGGTAATGTCCTGGACGACTCGGACGACCGTCGCCCAGATGTCGTCGAGCCGGCAGTGACGTCAACCACAGTTGAAGATGCGGGCGACGTGCTGGGGCCAGCCACAGGAGGTGCAGCCATCATGGCGGTGTTGAGCTGGAGAGGATACGGGCGCGAGGATGTACTGTGCATGTTGTCAGGTGGGGTAGGATATGGACGAGAGGGCGAACCGGGAGAGAAGGAAGTCTGCTCCGGGGTGGGTATGAGGCCCGAAGTGGCAGATAAGCGTGATCTAATACTAGCAGGCTTTGATCCTTGAAGTTGCCTGGCCCAAGGAAGTTCGCTACAACTCTCCTCGGTCCCATTCTCGCTGGCCGCATCCGTTGCAAAGTCAAGACCCAACCTCCCGTCGTCCGCCTCGATGTTAACGCCCAATCTTGGCAAGTCGCCCGAGGGAACGGGATGAGTGTTCAATGCGGCGACTTGCGACTGCTCCCGGTACGAGCGGATGTCACGTTGTCCGAGAGAACTGTTCAGGTAGACCTGTGTCTGGTACGCCTGCGCTGGAGTGAGGCCTGCCCGCGTTAACGCTTCGAGGCTCGCATCTGGCGGCTCCGGCAGGTGTGGTGCAATCACACCCGAGGCGCTGCCTATCGATGTTGCTCGATGATTCGAAGCAGGAGGGGCGAGAGAAGGATTATAGGGATAGCCTTGTGGTGGTGGTGGCTGCTGGTACTGCTGGTATGACTGCGGCACAGGTTGGGTGGAGGACGCCGAGTAGTACGACTGTTGGTAGGAGATCTGCTGCTGCGAGTATTGCAACGATTGCGTCCGTGAGGAAGCCTGAGATGTCCTTCGGTCGAGCTGGCCGCTGTACTGCTGGGCATAATACTGGTGATGTTGGTCGTAGGTGGGTTGGGAGTAGCGAACAGGAGGGCCATTCTGATTGTGGTGGGTAGCA
Source organism: Gelatoporia subvermispora B (assembly GCA_000320605.2). Lineage (NCBI taxonomy): Eukaryota > Fungi > Basidiomycota > Agaricomycetes > Polyporales > Gelatoporiaceae > Gelatoporia > Gelatoporia subvermispora. Next base: position 1,894,729 of record KB445794.1, read on the forward strand.
CTCGGGCGGCCGAAGATAGATTCGTATGCAGTATTCCGTTTGTCGGGCTGTCGGGGCCCCATTGGCCTGTCCATACTATCGAGAGGTCCCCGGCGCCGTGAGCAACGATGAATGTAGCGGAATGAGCGACGAGCGCGCGTGCCGCGAGTCTCGAGCGCTACGACGAGCTCTTGTTTCAAGTCCTCTCCCCCTTTGCTTGACTTCCGTTCACGAACGCTTGAAAACTTGTTTTGTTTCTCAGAATCTCAGAGTCTCGTGGATCACGCCTGAGTATTTGGGAAAAATGGTTCGACTTTGTCGTTGACTTTAGCCTGTAACGACCTCCTCGTTCAGCTCAAGCGCCCAGCAAACTTCGCGTTCACTGCGTCTCATAGCGACTCTACTACATGCTTCACTCATATCTTTCACCTATGTCGGAACAACTTGCAGAAAGCTGAAGGTGTTCCTAATTTTCTGTGGCTGGTTGCTTACGATAAATGTGCCTGGATGACGCAGTGCCCCACTGTCCCATGGCAGCCATGAGGCACACTCTTGAGGCAAGCAATCACTTTCAGGTAGTTTCTGGCTTGTTTTTGATGTGCAGACCACGCTGTGGTCATTTGTGATGAGTGAACCTAGGTCAGATTATGATGTAGGCTCTGCTGTCATCGCACAAACCTTTGAAAGAACCTGGAAGCGAATACAGTGAGCACTTGCCACGCTCCAGGAACGAACAGAATTCGTCGGATCCCACTCCACTCTTCTATGATTGAAAAGAGTCATGCAGGCTTTATCTGCCCACAAGCCGGAATTTGTGGCTGCATATAGCGAATATCAAACTGAAGAACGCCAGGGCTGAAGCGAGATCACGCAGTATTTCGACCTCCTGAGAAACATTGATAACATTATCGTTGACTCCGGGACGAATCCACATGTATCCATGGTATCACGAATTATTACAGTTGCGGGGATATAGAACGAAATAAGATAAGCACCGTCCTTGCGAGTGAGTATGAGTGGTTCCAGGAGTTCAGAAGTGGAATAGACCGCGACGCTTCTTCTTCTCCTTCTCCTCTTTGCCTGCAGTGCTGTTCAAGGACGTTGACGAGGCAGCAAACGAGTTTGCGGGTGCAAGCCGGCTGGACTTGCTAGATTCGCGTGCCACGGGTGCAGGCGAGGGTGCTGGGCGCTGAGGGCGAGCAGCTTCCTTCGTGAAATACTTCTCATCATAGAATTCCTGGTATGACCGGGGCCCGCGGTGTTCTGGGAGGCCATTCGGAAGTACCTTGGATCCCACCCCGCTGAGTTCAAGCACCTTCAAGTCGTCGATCATCTCGCGCGGAGTGATCGAGTGGGTAGAGCCTGTGAAGCAGTGTCATCAACGCTTCTCAAAATTCATGTTCATTGAGATGCGTACCGATGATGATATCTTTGTTGAGCTGCTTAGAAAGGAGGTAAGCTTCTCGCATCTCGGAGTAAGTCATGCCGCCCGCAACGAAGACAAAGACACGCTGCTTCGTCTCTTGAGCGCCACCAGGCCTTGCCGCACGGTGCCAGCTGGGCTTTGCACTACGTAACGACGCAGTTGGTTGAGGCGACGCGCTTGCTGTAGCTCGCAGACTTGGTGCTGGTGCTAGCGATGGAGCATCTTTGACATAAGGGAACAGAGTTGGATCCAGCTTGTTCCCAATATGATCCTATGGAAACATGATCAACTCCGACAAATTGTATGATAGATTACTGAATATGTACCTCGAGGACAGTGCGCAGCAATGGCTTGAATCGCGAGAGTTCGTACTCCTCTTCATTGTTCTGCTTCTGTTTAATTTTCTTCTTGATGTCCTTGTCGCCAGGTCCCTACCCAAGTGTAAGATTCCGAACAGGCTTATCAAGCACACACAGGATGCTCACCCTGCTGATCCGGACGCCGAGGTGCACCAGAGCATTGACAGCGTCTTGCTCAGCCATCGATAGCCTTGCATGCTGATACAATCTACGCCTATCCTCATCTGGCACGCCATCGCGGTGCTGTATGTACAGAGCGATAATGCGTACTTTATTCGCGTTTCTGGACAATTGTTGGTCGAGAAGCACAACAGCAACACTGAACACTCACATGACATCGCGGGCATCAAGAAGGGGAACCATCTCTTCCACAAGGGTCTTTGGCGTCTTACCCTCGGCAGTCAAGCCTGTGGAACAATTCTGTGTACCAACAAACCCATATAAGATGCTATGTGTCGGAACTATCAATGATTTAATCATACCTGTTCCACGGTCGCGATCGCTGGTAGCTTATCGCGTTCGAAGATCGACATGCATTCTTGTGCCATGTTGAGATGCAGGGAGAACTGCCCAGCGTCAGCATAAGACGATCTACCTTGTGACACTACCCACCTTTTCGCGCTGTTCTTGATACTGTGGCAGGTTTGCCAGCATATCCTTCATGTCGTTGAGACTCGCGGCACCTTCTCTGATGGAAGTATGAGTATGGTGATGGAACTACGGCACGTAGGCAACGAACCCCTTAAAACCAGCATTGTCTTGCATGAACTTGTTGAAATCGGCCATCAATTTATCAATGGCTTCGCGCATATGCATGTGACGCAGCTCCGTCCAGACGGTATCTGTGTCGGCGAGAATGGCTGTCTTGTCCTCATAAGCACCGACAGCAGTTTGAAATTTGTATCTTCGGGTGACAAATTAGATAATGATGGGAATAAGTTGACAGATGGCTCACGTATACTTTGAGCCGTCCTCAATGGGCAGCAAGTCATTACTCATAGCTTGGTACGTGAATTCGTGAACAAAAGGCGCCATCATATCCATAGAACGGTCTGTGATAATCATTGTCGAACGTGGTCGTGGAGGATCAGAGGCTTTCTGAATCCAGCATAGCGACTCAGCTACTGCCAAATAGCCGGATGCACTGCACGACGTACGGGGAAGTCGGGATTTGCCTTCTTGTAGTCATCAAGCTCCTGCTGGATAGTGAATGCGAGAACCTTGGCGATGTAGTCCTGCTCGGTGCTCTCGTACGCCCTTGAATCCGCCCCACGCGCAAGGTTCGTACGCCATCGTCCACTTCCTTCAGCAGGCGGCGGCGGCCGGGTCGCCGCATTGGGTTTCAGTGCTCCAAGAGGTGCATGATGTGTAGGTAGATAGTACCGGACATATGGAAGCTCGTTCAGGGAAATGCAAACATTCGCGATCTAGTGGGTTCTCGCCGTTAGATGAGAGAAAAGTAAACAAGTCGAACACATGCCATCTTGGCCATGAACCTGACTTCTTCCATAAGGCGGTCCCGCGCTGGACGGAATGAATGCTCGCTTCGTGGAGGGCTGAAGACATTGAAGAAGGATGCGGGCAACTTGAGAGAGAAGGCCTGTGCCTCGATGGCTTCATGAAAGGTCAGCTGAACGTCGGTCTTCGTTGACACACAACTCACCCCAGAAGTTCACGAACAGTTCCTGCAAGGTCTTAAGGTGCGGTTCGGCGGGAGATGAAGTCAGCCGCTCAAAGAGCTGCTCGCCCAGCCCTGATAGGACGTCATCAGCCACATCAGCCCGACCACGGAGAACGCCAGCGCAACTCACCGTCGACGAAGAAGAGGTGCGCCGCGGCATACTGCTGGGTTCCAGTCGAGAAGTCCTTTATAATACGATCTACATTCTGTGATGTCGACATTAGCAGGTACATGGCCTCGAACTGGGGCTGCGGGTCGCGGTAGTTTGAAATCGATTCAATCACTAGCGACAACCCCCGAGGCAGTCAATGTCCGTTCACGTACGAGCATATTTCCAACATACAGGTGACGTTCTCCTCCAGGATATCAAACTGCTTCAGGACCGAGCCTAGAAGCTGCTGAGAATGCTCGTCCACGACCAAGATCTTCCATCGTCCGGGAGGGTTCACGGATCTAATCGCGTCTAGAAACTCTGCGGCGTGTCCTGCTCAGTCTCTGCACTTTCTACGCGACTTCGGACATACTTGAGCGGGCGACGTTAATCAGGGAGGTCATCACAATCCTGAATGGCGATGGGGTGACTGGATGGAGGTAGTATAGGGTAGTACGAAGTAGGGAGATCGTGACCGGAGAGGCGGAAGCGCTCAACTGCCGCGCTGGTCTGGTTGCGTCGGGCAGTTCTGCGCATGCACAGCAAACGTCGTGCAACGTCTTCCTCGGCTTCAATTTCGGACTCGGTCGAGAGGGTCTGTCTCCACGCAATTGATCTGCTATCACAGGATGCAAAAAATCCAAATAACCATGTATTACACTGGTTTCCTCGTAACGTAAAGACTATACCATATTCTACAGTAGAGAATCTTCCGAGCAGCCAGCGAAAATGAAAGCAAAGTGCCGGCGCTACAGCTTGGCTACGCCGAACTATGCAACGAACAGGCCGGTGATGCCAAGGGCGACTGCGGATAGGAAGGCAGCGGACGGAGATCCAAGGCTGGGAGCGCCGCTAGTCTGGTTCGTGCTTGTGCTCACACGAGTCTGTGTCTTGTTGCTAGTGGTTTCCGCGTACATATCACCCGGAGCCATGTTCATGCACTCGCCAATGGCCTTGAGCTGTAAATGGGCCGTCAGCGCCGTAAGACTTTGCACTTTGAACCTAGTGGTGGGCTTACCGAGAAAGGTGGGTTGTGGGTCAGCGCAGAGTTCAAAGTGTAGCCAATCGCCAGATCAACCGTGATCTCGTACAGATCGTGCTGCAAGACGATGAAACTATTCATAAGGTGAGTTCGATTCTCGCTGAATGACCATGAAGCGTGCATACCCGGTGTCCATAACAGAGGCGTTACCGAGGATGGCCTCGAAGGTAGTGAACTGCTGCAAACCGGTGACATCGCCACCAGCGACGCGCCAGTCTAGAATGGAAGTTAGTATCTCAACTTTTCACAATCAGTGAAAGAGGGGTGCACCCACCATTCGTGTCGAAGGGAATGTGGTCAGGAGCCGTGGTCCAGATGATCGGACGAAGGCCCATCGCGTTCGAGATTGCGCGAACACGGTCATCTAGCAACATGTTTAGACCATGAAGTAGTTGAAGAACGGATGGAAGTCACCAATATCTCCGTAGGGTGCACGCATAGTCGTTGGTGTGACACCCAGAACCGTCTTGATTGCCTTGCGTGACCATCCCAGCTCGGCAACGATTTGCTCGTTGGTGAGAGAGGTCAGGGGCTGTGCAAAAGCAAGTCAGAAAATCTAGAGCTGGCACTAAACCCTTCACAGAAGACTGACAGGATGCGACCAAGTGTGGACACTGATCTCATGACCGGACATGTATTCCTCGATCAAAAGGTCAGGGTACGAGACAACACGGGATCCGACGGCAAAGAATGTAGCATGGATGTCCTTCTCGCCAAGGAAGGTGAGCAGTTTTCTGATAAACTATGTTAGTTACAGCGATAGTCCATTGCAAGAGTACACTGACTGGGCTGCAAAAGGCGTCAGTAAACGTTCTACACACAGCATAGACTGGAGAACTCACTATAGGGCGCCGGGCCATCATCGAAACTGTTCAGTATTCAGGTAAGCTCATGCAAGCGTTGAATTCCAGGCCTTCTTACCTGACACCCCAGGTCATCTTGTCAGGACACGCGGTAATGTCTGAAGGCCGCGTCCAACCTCCACAAGTCCACCAACCACGAGCAGACGCATTTGCTGCAGCTGAAGGGTCGCCGGCGCAGCTACCGTCTACAGTAGGCGCCATATCCGGAATATCGACGCCATCCAGCTCCTTCAGCCACTCCTGCACTTCATCGGAGTCTTCCCAGAAGAGCCATCAGCATATGACATTGCCATCAGACAGAGAACACTCACCGGTCGGCGCAACTTTATCGAGCTTCGGCCAAGCATCTTGTTCGAATACAACTACAGGAATGTTAGCATCACATATATCTGAGTTGTGGGTTCACGCACAAGGTGTCGGAAGAGCAGGAGCGCCAGAAATGGGGGGCGTCACTCCGGGGGTATATGTCGTGGTAGGAGCCACCGTGGCGCCGGAGGGCATGCCAAATGTGATCGCGCTCAATGCGGGCACACCAGATGCGGAGAGGGTCAACAGGGACGAGGGTACGGCCACCGTGGCGGCATTCTGGGTGGTGGCAGGAGCAGCGGTGGGCGCAGACACCGAGGCGCTGATGGTGGGGGCGGCGGAGACACCGACGGAAGCGCTCACACCGACGGAGAGCAGCTGGCGCTTGTGCTCGTGCGCGCGGCGGTGTGCAAGCGCATCATGCGCGGAGGCGGCGCCCGCGAGGCAGAGGAGGAGGGCGGTAGTGGAGGTTTTGAACATGGCAAACGAATGACTGAGGGCACAGAGCCCTGCGAGATGAAGCAAGTGCGGAGGAGAGGGGGAAGGAACACGCTGGCTTGGCGGAGGAGCGCGAGCTTTTGAAGTCGCTTAGCGGGCTCGCTGCTCGGCCGTCGTCAACGACTTATCGCGCTTAAGCGGAACGCAACCTCGCCAAGCCATAGCGAAGATGGGTCCTCGCATGAAACCGCCGCAATGATGACCAGGCACCTGAGCTGCAGCGGAGCGTCATAACCTGCAGGCTGAGCGGGTGAACGACCACGGAATTCGGATTTACTAGGCCTTTCTTCCTTGCTACGCAGGCATTTGGCCCCTTGAACCGTATGCGAAGCCACGAGAGTCATTATGGTTGTGTGTCATCGCTAGGATGTTTGGTATAATATGCGTACGCGACATGACTGACCGCGTAAGGTTGGCGCCGATCGCGGCACCGGCTGACTTCCCTAAGCCAGATGTTTCGGGGACCTGCGATCCTTGTAAGTGACAAAATTCGGCGAAAGGATGGAAAACAGACCAGTTGAATATATACAAACATGCGCTTCAATAACATACCAGTGCGATAGCCTGTCGAATTGACAGGAATCAATACATCATGTCGCCTTGGATCTTGGTTGCCTTCAGACATTTTCATCGCACCTCACAACGAGGCGGTCGTCGACTCGTCCAATACATCCGATATTCGACTGTGTCCCAGCTGGTCCGACAGTCAGTGTAACATATGACCCTGCCGCCAGTCGCCGTAGGTATTAAAATAGGACATCTCTTCGGATAGTGTGATATTCAAGTGCAGACATGAACGGGTCAGTCAGGCGATGTGACTTGCTACCAAGGTATAAATTGCAGCTGGAGGCGCATTTCAGAAAGATATGCAAAGCATATTTCCAAGCAGATGAGCGGCCCGCGTCGAGGCTGAACAACAAGACTTTCGAATCTGAGCGCCACAACGGTGAGCCTTGATGGCAAAAAGAGGGCAAGGTGAAAACACATAATAAAAATCAATAAAAATAAGGGCCTAACCGGGAATTGAACCCGGGACCTCCTCCAAATTGCAAATGCGCCCTAAGAAGGAATCATACTACTAGACCATCAGGCCTTGAGTGTGTGATTTCTATACTAGTACTCGGCTACGAGAGTCCCGAAGTAGGGAGCGTCAAGTCGAATGCTGGATGTCCTTGTGGTCGTATGGCCAGAGCGAAGAATGGCTATATGCCCTTGGCGATAGCGAGAAGCAAACACAGAGGTTGCGGTTGACTATATGTTATATGGAGAAGACGTAGAAGTGAATGAGGTGGCCACCATCTGAGACATTGCTGGCGGTCCGAGTTGGGGACAACACGACGATGCACGTTGTGGTGGGGCCAGCCGCCAGAGAGCTCGTCATCATTGTCAGAGATGCGAGATTTACGCAAATAGAGCATCGAAATATTCTTCGCGTGGTGCTATATCGTGGTATTGCATGACAAGGAATGTGAGGACGCCAAGGAGGACATCGTCACCTGAGCATGAAGTGCAGCGAGTGTGTATGATAAGATCAACATGGTTGATGAGGTGAGAGATGTGGAATGACGGGACTATGTGGAATGCGGGCTATATAAGGACCCCTGATAATCCCCATAATAGGCTGGCCGGAATCCGGACCAGAATGGGCGAAAATTGGCCTCCAGGCCAGGTCACATCCGGACAAAATGACCAGGAAATGCCGTTTCGGCCAGGTCATTTGTCCGGACATTTCAAGGGTGTGTAGGACCTATGCCAGGTTACTATCCGGACCATATGGCGCAGTCGGTGCGGCCAGACGTGCTTTGAGGGCGTCGATTTCAGGTCTGAAGAGGCCAGACGTTCGAACCCGTCTCGTGACGACAGAGAACTGCAAACTACAGCGCAAATAGCGAGAAGGAAGATTTTGCAGCGATTTTTGGAACTAGGCGCCCAATCAGGCCAGTCAAAGGTCCGGACAAAAAGTGGCGGTAGCCTTAGGCTAGGCGGCCATCCGGACCAATTTTGGGCCAAAAGTGTCCGGACCAAAATCCCCCATTTTCCGGCCACCCTCCTGGGGGTGTTATCAGGGGTCCTGCTATATATGTGAGTCCGAAGGTTGGCGTGATCGGAGCGTAGAAGGTTATTCAGAAAGAGAGAGTATCGAAAAGGCAAAGCGGGAGTGGACGTCGGAGCGCCGGCGTCTCGGAGGACGCGTCGCGCGTCGCACTTGTCATGTGAGTGCACTAAACACATAAGGCACGTGAGTAGCCTACGCGCATGGCGGTCGGCGAGAAAGAGTACGAAAAGTGCACTGGAATAGCATTGAATATCAGATGTGGGTTTTCGGAACAGAGGAGAGGCTGGCACTACTGACCGGTGCGCGACCAGGGCGTGAGGCGGGCCCGGGCCTGCGTCGCGTTGCGCACGCGCGCTCGAGCGCCCGTCCCATACGCCGTGCTCGACGGTGACGAGCGGGGGCCGCTACGCGCAACGATTGCGCAGCAAAATCAATGGTTAAGATCGTCCGGTTGTATCACTGCCTCGGTCCGAACCTACGAGGGTCAAGGCTTGGAAAAAGAGACCCACGTCGGGATTCGAACCCAAACCTCCACAATCTACCGGAATCATACTGCTAGACCACCAGGCTGAACACCGGCTAATGCTGCGTTCTCCCACAAATAGACGCCCTGAGGTGACGCGTCCTGAAGCAATTACGCGTTCCGCGCGCTGCAGTTGACCACGAGCACTTGACCCGACACTATGAGCACCTCCCAGCCTTCCACGTCTGCACCTATGGATCAGCGAAGAAAGGACGCCTTGAAGGCGTATAGAGATGTACGCAAACAGCTTTGGTCATCTTACCTGTTGTAACTGACAGTTATCATTAGAAAATGCGCCAACATGAGGGCAGTAGCCTGAACCTCAAGAACCGTATGTCCAACATCGCCTTTGAGTGTACCCATATCTGTGGCTCACGTATGAGCAGTGCGGTTTGCGCTGAAGGATCTCGAGAAGGACTACGAGAAGACGGAAGATGATATCAAGGCCGTTCAGTCTGTCGGCCAGATCATTGGTGAAGTCATGAAGCAACTCGACGACGAACGCTGTGCGTCTGCACCTATTGGCTTCCATTATGCACACATGTTGACTAGTCCTACACAGTCATTGTCAAGGCATCTTCTGGACCCCGATATGTCGTATCCTTCCGACCAACCCTACCAGTAGCGAAGCTGAAGTCCGGGACGCGTGTCAGCTTGGACATGACTACCCTCACCATCATGCGTATTCTCCCTCGCGAAGTAGATCCGACTGTCTACAAGATGAGTCTGGAGGACCCGGGAGGAGCGTCCTTCGCGGGTATCGGTGGTCTGGGCGAGCAGGTTCGGGAACTACGAGAAGTGCGTCCTCACATGTCCCCCGACCGAGGAATCAGTCTCACGGGTTGACTCGTACCAGGTCATCGAGCTGCCTCTGCTGAATCCCGAACTGTTCCTACGTGTGGGCATCACGCCGCCAAAGGGCGTCCTCCTCTACGGCCCACCGGGGACAGGCAAGACGCTGCTTGCACGAGCTGTTGCCGCGACACTCCAGACGAACTTCCTCAAGGTCGTCTCGTCTGCGATTGTCGACAAGTACATTGGCGAGTCCGCACGTGTGGTGCGCGAAATGTTCGGGTATGCGCGGGACCACGAGCCATGTGTCATCTTCATGGATGAGATCGACGCCATTGGCGGGCGGAGGTTCTCCGAGGGTACAAGTGCGGATCGTGAGATTCAGAGAACGCTCATGGAGGTATGCATCCCGCATCTGTTGGAATCACAGGATGCTTACAAGTGGCGGCTGCTAGCTCCTCAACCAAATGGATGGATTCGACTCTCTCGGCCGCACGAAGATCATCATGGCGACGAACCGTCCTGATACCCTCGACCCGGCACTTCTGCGACCTGGACGTCTCGATCGTAAAATCGAGATCCCCCTCCCGAATGAGCAGGCGCGTCTGGAGATTCTGAAGATTCACGCCGCGCCCGTCAACAAGAGCGGCGAGATCGACTATGAGGCAATTGTCAAGGTGAGCTACTTTAATAATGTTCTATGGGGTTTGGACTGAGGTAGTTTGACAGCTCTCCGACGGCTTCAATGGTGCCGACTTGCGGAATGTCGTCACAGAAGCGGGAATGTTTGCCATCCGCGACGACCGGTGCGTCTACCTGATCTATGACTTTCCGTGTTACCTAACGTGGCACATAGTGAGTACATGACACAAGAGGACCTGACAAAGGCAGCGCGCAAGGTGGGCGAGGCCAAGAAGCACGAGAGTGAGCGCATGGTACTGTACCTTCCATTCATGACGCTAACAATGGGGCGGAACTACAGGCAAGCTAGAGTACACTGCATGATTTGTTTCTTTCTGATGTATTGTATCTCTGTTCCGAGGACTTTATCGCATTGCACCAGGATGATTTTACTCCGGAGTCAGTCCAGGCTCCTCCATTCGTAACGTGTATGGCTGAAGCAGGATCATGACCCTGTGCACTGAGGCGGAAATTTATAGAAGCACTGCAACGTGGTCAGGATCCGATCACCATAGTCAGGAATTCCGAATGTGATCCCGTCGAGCGGTTGTGTGGTCGGTATGCATGCGCACCTCGGAGTGCTACCTCTTGACTACCTTTTGTCGCGCATGCTATTGTTCGCTCGCGCCATGCGGTTCCCTAGTTACAGTACCAGCATTTCCCCGAGAGCGCGCGTTCAGAAGTGCGTCAGACTGTTGTTCGGGGCGCCTGGATGCTGTTCCCGGCGCGGCTGACTATCGGTTCGGATCCGTCGTGTGCCGTTGGAATCAGAACCATAGTCAGCTGCGTGGTCAGCGTCCGAGGCGAACTTCGATCTCGAGTATAAATGCCTGGGTGGAGTGGGGTGATGATTCTAGTGCCAGCCGTTCTAGCGGACGACGAGGACGAAGATGCGCGCGGGCATAACTGGACTGGGACGCGCGCCGACCGCGTCGCGGCAGCGCGTGGTGGCATCGATCGCGTTCGCGGCAAGCTTGTCTTTGGCGCTGCACCCACAGCTCGTCGCTGGCCAGGCGACCACGGAGAACAGCTGGCCCCATGCGTATCCAGGTATGCCCTCGGGTGACTACAGTCCAGAGTGGCAATCCTGTGCGTGCGCCTCTCTCACGGGTCATGATTCTAGTTTGTTGATCACGTATGCAATTTAGACTTCGAGGTGACCGAGCGCCTGCCGAACGTCACCTGGGATCTTGGTCGTAATTGGGCAGGCAATGTCGCTGTGAACCGGGAGGGCCATCCGAACGACACGCTGTTCTTCTGGGCTTTTGAAAGTAGCAATGGCTCTCTTACCGCGCCGGCAAACGAGTCTAACAATGAGCCGTGGGGCATTTGGCTGAACGGAGGGTAGGCCCAGGTAGATCACGTACTTTTGCATTGTTAAGTTTACCTTAGACCCGGAGCATCAAGTCTTCTTGGCCTGTTATATGAGGTACGGGAGTCAGCTCTGCAGTAGGCACCAGGACTTATGCGGTGTTCACGCTCATGGGATGGATTAGAACGGGCCTATCCATCTTCGTCCCGATTTTTCCGCATACCAGAACAACTATAGCTGGAATCTCCTCGCCGACTACATCTGGATCGATCAGCCCTTGTACGCAATCACGGACTTCGCTTTAGTTGTCTTCGATATACTCATGCTGGTTGACAGGGGCACTGGGTGGTCGACAACAGAGACCGGTTCTGGTGAGTGTTCATCAGTATTACAAATGCAAGAGACACGATAGCATTGTTGCATCTAGTGAGAGACGAGGACCAGATGGGCAGTGACTTCGTATGTGATCGTGCCGCAATTATTGCTGAAGATGCTGATGTTCGAAAAGATGGGATTCCTCGAAAATCTGGTCAAGATATTTCCCAGCCTCAAGACAAGACCGTTGCATATTACAGGCGAGAGCTATGCGGGAACTTATATTGTACGTTCAGGCTTTTCTTCGCGATCTTGTTGCACTGAACACCCCATCCACGAAGCCCTACATTACCAAAGCATACTTCTCTACACCGAATCCACCCGTCAACCTTGCCAAGATCGCAATCGGAGATGGGACAATTGGCAATGGGGCAACATTTGAACAGATGCCTACTGTGTGTTTCACGCCATTTTCGACTTACCCCTGCTAATATCACTGGAATGATAGTTACAGATCATAGAGACGTACCCGCAACTCATTGGATATGATACCGATGTATACGAATGGTTCAAGGAACAGTACGTTTCCCCCCGCCACCTGACAATTTGACGGCGCTAACGAAAAATAGAGAACATCTGTGCGGATACGATCTCAATTTGACTTACCCCCAAAATGGACTCTTCCCGACCCTTGAGTTCGTTTTCCCGAGCGACCCGGACCGTGCAGGAGCTGTGTTTGCCTCTCGCCGAACATCTCGCACGTCCATCATGACAAGGACTGGCCTTGTAGACGCGGCTCGGAAGGGCTATATACGTCGGGATGAATCGTTCCAGCGTGCGCATCCGGCTGATCGTCGCCTACATGCGTCATTCGGTAAGCATGAGAAGAGAGACCTAAGCGGACGGACGAATGGGTCGATCGACCCGTGGTATGGGTGCTTCTTGTACGACGCCATGATCGATTACGCCCTGAACTTCAGCTTCCCCTGGAGTGAGTGTTTGCCTTCTTCTGATTGCTACGGTGGTCTGAAAGTGATCTGTATCAGACGAGAGCCATAGTATGAATGGTTATGATGTGCGTCTTCCCATGTATGTGTCAAGTGCTCGTTGACGCTGACCCAGATTACAATAGGTTTACGACGTACCAGATGCTCTGAACCCTGAAGTTCCTTTGGACGGCGGCTTCTTCTACAACAGTAAGTCTATCTCACACCAATTTCTGATAGTATTATCAATCATTACGGCTATACAACTAGACAATCAGACACGTGCCGCATTGCATGCCCCGACAAGTAAGGAATGGATTGGTGAATCTGACTATATGTTCTCAGGTATGTAGAAGCGTTGCATATTTCAGTTATGCCTATGTATGTTTGACCCATGGGTGTAGGAACACAGGATGGCAGCGATCCTAGTAAGTGAACCAGCGCTCGATCGTCGGATCGAAATTGAATTTGGCGAACTTCTTGCAGGTCCGGAGTGAGTCTAACAGTCTCACCACATACTCTCATAATAATCGCATTGCAGGCCCATGACATTCCTCACAGAACTTGCTACGAATGCTACAGCCCATAATGTCTCTATCGTGGTTTACTCCGGTAACGATGACTCCCTCATCGCTCATCGTGGATCGGAAGGTGATCCTGCCGGTATGAATGGCTAGGAGTTACTGACTGTGGTCCGCAGCCGTTATCCAGAATACTACGTTCGGGGGAATTCAAGGCTTTACACGCCCGCCATCAACTCCGTGGTACGATGATGAAGGTAACTTCGCCGGAATAGTGCACCAGGAGAGAAATTGGACCTTCGTGCTCGTCAAAGGTGCTGGCCATCTCGTTGCTGAGCAACAGCCTAGCTTGGTAAGCACGACCTCAAGCCCATTGCATCCTGGCTGACAGCATTGATAGGCCTTCGTTTTCCTGCGAGAGTTTGTTCTCGGCAACAATGACACCGGCCTCTTGGTGAACTCGACGGGTAGCCCGTCGGTCGTGGGAGGCGAGGGCTCCCCGCTAGTCAACGATGTTCTGCCTGGACAATCGGGGATCTTCTACGGATCAGGAGCGACTCAGTCCACGTACACCTACCCGTCTGCCACGATCGCGAGCTGGGAGAGTTTCGTGGCAACGGCAATCACTGCTGCGACGACTGCACCAACGACCATGACGAAAGCCCAAAATACCAATAACGGGATAGTGATGGAATTGTCACTGCTCCTCTGTGTTATTCCTCCCGTACTGCATTTCCTCGCAGTCCTGTAGCTTGATTGTAGCCCTCATTGATAAACGCCCGCTTCTTCAATCTTCCAGATACGACCCACTGTATCATGCGTAGCTGTGTTGCATCATGTGAACACTTTGGAGCAAACCGTGCACATGGGAGCTTCCGTGGGCGGTGGGAACGATCTCGCAGATCGCGAAGCTCGGGTCAACTAACTCGTCTCCTACTACCACCATGGCCCCTATTCGGTTGATTACAGTCAACACTGCGCCTGAACGCGCGAAGCGCTTGATTGGGCGGGTTGTAGACGATATGAAGGAGCGGTATGAGATCGAGCATGTCACTAACATAGAGCGTGCGTTATCTAACTCGTAGGAAACTAGATAACTGACATTCACTGATGGCGCAGGCATGGAGGATGTCAAAGCAGTGGTAGAGAAAGAGCAGCCCGACGTTTTGGTAGGTCTGCTAGTAAGATCTGGGTAGTCTTATAGCTTGATGCTGGTCAGTTCACGGCGTCAATGTGGTCTCCAGAGCAAGCGCAGGTATGTCACCGCGTCTCTCGAGCATCAGAGTACGTATAAACGCGTGTTTTGTCGAGGAAATCGTCGCAATCGCCAAGGAGTCGTGTCCGAATATCAAGACTTTGAATTTGCCTCACGGACTGCAGGTGGAGAAGGGGCCAGATGCAGTCGTCGAGTACATCAAGGAGAAACTGCCCAGTGTTCTGGAGTAATAGACGCATTTTCTGCACTCAACCTAATGTATGGCCTGCAGAATGTCACTGGAGTTCACACCTAGTCCATTATGTAGCGGAACAGAGTTGGCCGAGGCTGGAGTCGCTGGATGAGGCCACGGGCGCTAGAGGCGGGCGCCGGAAGATCACGCCGTGCAGCACGCTCACGTGCTGTGCGTGCTTTGTCACGCGTTTTTTCATCACGTCCCTAGTGTCAGGAGCGCCGGTCAGTGGCTGCCGGGCGTCTGTCACTCGTCTTGTTCCCCCGCATCGTTTGCGGCACAGCTTCGCTACTGCGATACCTTCATTTGCTCCCCAAGTCCCTAAAGTCTATGCTCATATCTGGATACTGTATCTTACTTTAACTCTGATGGCGAAGAAGCGCAAAGAAACACCACCATCTGCAACTCTACATGACTACTTTTCCAAGCCGGATGGTCAGCGGGCAGGCAAGAAGCCAAAAGTCCAGCCATCTCCCAGTCTTCGTATGAAGAAGAAGACTACAGCGGAGCGCAAAGTGCCTACGAACGTCGAAATCATTCTGATTGACTCGGACGACGAGGTTGCAGAGATCTGTCTGCCCACCAAGCTGACCGCTGCTCCCTCCCGCGGCGAAGCTCGAGCAACTTTTGCCACGGCAGATCCTGAACTGGATGACGATAAGTTCGTCTTAACCGGGCTCCTTCCTGTAGGCGGCGTGGATGGAGATAGGAACCTAAGCGTTCCAAGTACCTCTGCACAATCTTTAGTGCGAATGGCGCAGAGTGCAGTCCGCGCTGACAACACTGGGCGTGAACCATCTCCATTTGGGGTTCCGTCGTTGTTGCTGGGATCTGGCGCCATTTTGTCGCCGTCCTCGCTTCCCGTCCCTGCTGCCTCTTCGTCCACTGCGACCCAAGTCGTCAAGGACAGCGTCAAGTCATCGTCCGCGACTACCCCATCCGTGGAAGCCGAGGCTTGCGAAGTCGCCAATATTCTGGAGATACCAGATAGCGACGATCACTGGGGCACTGGCGATGACGAGATTGACTTCGTTGACCCCGAGATACAAGACGCTAAAGATGTCGACATCGACCTCACTCTCGATGTCGAGACGTGCGAGGAGATGGAGATTGACTTGACATTAGATGAGGGCGGTAATTCTTCATCAACGGGACAGAACGACTGCGTGGAGCAGTGCCCACTTTGCGAGATGAGTTTACGGGGATTGCGTCAGGAGGTGCGGAATCTTGTTATACTAGGTTACAGTACCTAATGACAATATGTGCTACAGGCAGTTCAGAAGCATGTTAATGACTGCATTGACAATATGACATCCCCCAACACTGGTCCTGTGTTCCCGAAAAGCGAAGTATCCCCTGAAGCAATGCCTCATGCTGTTACCGGTCCATTCACCAAGGCCGAATCTCCTTCTGCGGGATCAAGCGTTTTATCGCGTCCCATCCAGCGCAAATCCACTCCAGGCAGCGACGTTAGCGCATTCGCCGCATTGATGTCGTCGAATAAGGAAGTCGAAGCCTGGAAAGAGGCATCAGTCGCAGAAGACCGCAATTTCCGCCCAACACGTGCAAATCGACGTCATGCTCCATTCTACAAGGTATTACAAGGCATGCCCATCGCCGTGGATGCTTTCCGCTATGGCTCCATACCGGAGATTACAGCTTATTTTCTCACGTGAGTGGAAGTTGCTGCTTGATGTGAGCGTGGAATGTTCACGCTTATCAACCCCGTACTGGTCAGGCATGCACATTCAGATCACTATACGAATCTGTCCTCAAACTGGCGGAGCGGTCCAATATATTGTTCAGAGGGTACCGGCAACCTGATCGTACACATGCTCGGCGTGGATCGCAAGTGGGTGCGCCCACTACCGATGGATGTCCCTACCATTGTTCCGGATACGGGCGGCGTCAGCGTTACGCTAATTGAGGCGAATCATTGTGCGTACAATCCTGAGCTGCGCTATATTTCTTAGTGTTCATAAATTTATCTCTTAGGTCCCGGCTCTTGTCTTTTTCTCTTCGAGGGCCCGCAGACAGTGAACGCGGGGGACAGTGCGTACAAATCACCGTTTGTTGGTACTAAGCGGATATTCCGCTATCTGCATTGTGGCGACTTCCGTGCCTCGCCACAGCATGTCCTGCACCCTTGCGTTAAGGGCAAGCGCCTAGACCACGTCTATCTAGATACCACCTATCTCGACCCAAAGGTCCGTACACTGATCGCCTCTGCTCAGCTTGATTTATTTATTGTCTCTGTTCTACAGTATTGTTTCCCTCCACAGCCGCAGGTTATCGCAGCATGTGCGGAGCTCGCGCGGAGAATTGTGCGAGGCGAGTCCCTCGAAGACGGCGACTTGAAAGGCAAGAAAAGAGAGACAATGGATGGCTGGATTACCGTCCATGAGAAGGCGTACAAGAAGGAGGAGAGCGCCGCCGGGCGAGTTCTTTTCATTGTCGGGTACGTTGTCAGCACCCTCTTGAGACGCCAGCACTGACGTCGTTTCGTAGAACATACTCTATTGGGAAAGAACGTATTGTCAAAGGTGCGTGTCCTCATTTACAGTAAATCATCGTGCAACAGCTCACCGCCATTCGCAGCGATCGCCCGTGCGCTGGGAACGAAGATATTTTGCGACAGCAGGAAGGAGGCAATCTTACGTTGCGAGGCGGACCCGGAGCTCGATGCTTTATTGACTCGAGATCCTCTCGAGGGCGCTGTGCACCTGGTTCCTCTAGGTGTCATTGCCTCCGATCGCCTAAAGGACTATATCGGACGTTTCAAGGGCCATTATTCTCGCGCTGTCGGATTCCGACCCACTGGCTGGACGTGAGTTGGGTCCTGTATAATACTGTTGTCTGCTCATATTCATCGCTGCCCTATGTAGATACACACCGCCGAGCGGAACAGACACGACGAACATCCCTTCCATCCCTGCGCTCATCAAACGTGCGCAATCACGGACGTACACCTTTGCCAATCTTCGACCGACGAAGAATAGCTCGCCGGGTTTGCAGGTCTACGGAGTGCCTTACTCAGAGCACAGCTCGTTCGTAGAGCTGAGCGCTTTTGCCCTCTCATTTGACTGGTGCCGCATGATTGCGACGGTTAATGTGGGCAGTGAATCGGGGCGGAAGAAGATGAGTAGATGGATTGAACGGTGGGAGGCGGAGAGGAAGAAAGGGGGAGGTATGACCGTACAGCAAAGAGCACCAGATTATTGGTGATAAGATTCAAGTGTTCATCAGTACTCCTAAGCGGTGGTCCAGACAATTCAGATTGGCGTTCTTGAGATCTTCTGCTGAGAGCAAGAGCGCGCCACCCTCCCTCAATGAGAAAGATGGGAGGCAATCCACGTGGGTGTGCTTCTGAATATGCGGTCAGGATGATTGCACATCATAGCATCGACCAGTGTGTCTGCGCACCTGCGGATAACAGGCAACGGGAAATGACGTAGACAGCATACGAGAGTACAAGTCCTACAAAAGATGTTGTGCATGGATATCGCTGCGGTATCAGAGGATCTTACTTCGTAATCAATAATCTGACGAACGGCCGTGAGATAATACTGAGATGAAGTGCAATATGTATCTGGCACATACCAGCTGGAGATACCACCGGAGCTTCTGTTCGGGCTCAAGCTTGAGGAGATACATGTACGGATTCACAGGACCTTGGCAAATCGGTGAGATTCCGCCTTCATCCACGTTACTTCAGTGGGATAACATACCGGTTTCAAAGACATAGAATCTCCTTTGGCTTGAGAGATGCGAATAACCTAGAATTTGTGTGCTATGCAGAGATGGACTATTTGTCGACACATTGAGTGAATGGACACACAGAGGGCGAAGAGATAAATGCTTACCACGTTTGTCTATCGTGAATAATATTCAACATGTCCTGCAAAAAGCGTATTGATCAGGTCCTGCAACACTTGATGAAAAGACAGCTAGCCTTCATTGAACGATCTGGCTGCAAATATCGTATCCGAATTAACCTTCCATTCCATCGTCCTTCCCATTTTACCTCAAATGTGTCATCGTAGCTGACCCGTGACCGTCTCTGGACCTTACGCGAAGGCGTAAGCTCACAAGAGCGAAAGAGTCTTAGCTATCGCGAATACGAACATGCATGTATTAGCATCTATTGTCACGCTCACCCCATGAAGGCTGTATATCGCCTGCTGGCTAGTTGATCGGCTGAGTGCAAACATGCAGGCAAGCTTCATTGCTTAATTTAACGGATCTGATGATGCATAGACATACAGGGGGCTACTTACAATGAACGAGCGTCGAGCGTCCTCGATATCTGCGATACAGCCATCGGGTTTCGCAGCGAGAGAGCACCGACGATATATTCGGGACGTTGTGCTCGATTCTGCAAGCTTCTGAATGTCCTCGAATATCCCGTTCAAAGCTCTTCACATTCATACTCGTGTAAGTGCAAAAGTAGTGAAGTCATGGGTGGTCAACTTACAGCTCTAACTTAGCACAATGTTCATCGAGATCATGATCCACTAAATCTGCTCCATCCTTTGCAAGGAATCTCTGGATTTACATGATCAAGTCGAGCGCTCCTTCCGCCGATCTAGCACACCGCTGCTTCTCGCTTCGCACACACTATTATGTTGTTCAGCAGAAAACTTAGAGATACTGTTCAAACAATAACCTGCCTGGATGGTGTTCAAGATCCCAAGGATAGGGTTGAGTACGGCACTGAGGAATGGTACCGCAGTGATAGCATTGGAGACGTTATTCAACGCCTCCAGTACAGCAATGGCATTCGGGATGAAATCGGACGTGTTCGACCTGCTATTGACAGACAGCATACTCGGAGAGGGACCGAAAGAGACACATTTTGTACCATCGTGACGCAGTTCCTGGGTCGATATAACCACACGGAACCCGCAACCATATACGAACAGCCTAGACTGGACTTGCCGGCATGCCGCCCACGGAATCCCTCTATGGTCTTTGGGACAAGGTTGAACAAGGTTTGAGGGCCTGTGTCATATGAGAGCACATAGGCGACCGGCAGTATTGATAGTACAATACACACCCGATAAAGAGCGAGTGCAGGGCAAGACAGTGCCAAAACCGCCGCGGAGTCGATCCGGTTGGCCCCTATCTGCCAAGGACTCCAATTCCCTGTCGCAAGGAAGCGCAAAACATAGAGCTCCAAATTTGGAAAGTCAATTCCCCGGTATGGCATCTTTCGTCCTTCGTCGACACGTCATCGCTTCTCCTGCACACCTTCTCTGTCGTCTTCTGTGCTACATATCGTCATCAAGCCTCTGACAGGTGGAGGCTCGAAGGCGCGGGGAGACGTATATAAGGCGCCATCGCGCCATCGACGGGACGTATTCTCTCCCCCCGAACCCCCACGCTGAGCCTACGTCTTCAGGCAGTGTGGACGAACGAGCGGGCAAAGAGCATCCAAGGGGCCATTTACGACTTCGCAAAATCTCAAGGGACACAGACATCATGAGGTGCGCCTTCATTACTCTGTGTTGCGCCTATTTTGATTGACAAGCCAGTCTCGCTCTGTGTCACCCATGCGCGAGTCCACGTCCTGCACTCTCGAGTCCTCCATCCACAGCGGCGGTCCCCCCATCGTGCATTCTGGTCGCACAGGCAGGGGGGGAGAGAGGCGAGACAGGGCCTTGGCGGGCACCGTCATAACGAAGAGAAAAAACGCAAGACTCGCGCACAACAGAGCGAGTGTGCACATGCGAGTCTGTCCTCGCTGTTGTCGGCGCAGCTGTCTTGACGCGAGAAGGCGCACAACAGCAAGTTGATGCTGACCCATACACGTGCACGAGGCGAAAGCATGAGCAAACGGAGGCAACTAAAGAACTCGACACGAGTCGAGAGTGTTAAGAGTGGCAGCCGCAACTTTGCGGCCGAGCGTCGCGTGCGGGGGCATGTGATTGTGGATGGGATTACCCACGATCTGATTGGCTGAATGGGCCGGGGAGTATGGGCGCTTGCTGTCTCCCCGCACCGGACAGGCGCCCAGTCGCGACCGAGCTGGACGCTGTCCCCAAGTACGCTGCCCAGCTCCGACGACCCACGGCGCTGCTGCTCGCTGCTCATGCGCATCCCTCACCTCCCCCGCTCTGCACCTTTCCTCATGCGCCCCATGTCTTCTGCCCGTCCAGGTCCACCGTCCTTCACAGGTCCCCGCCCGGCGAACTGGAAGTCGCTCGCTCCTCCTCCAATTCCTGGCGTCACCTTTGCGCACCAGCCAAACCTCGCCCCTCTCCCACTGCCCAAGCTATCGAATACCTTATCTGGCCTGCGGCACTCGCTCAGCCCGCTGGCGCGGAGCTGGCCGGAGCTCAACGATGCAGAAGCCAAGATACGCGACTTTGGGAGCTCGCTTGGCGTCGGCGAGCAGCTGCACAAGAGGCTGGAGCAGCGCAAGGCCGAGAAGGACAGTCAAGGAAGCAGCTGGCTAGAAGAGTGGTGGGATGATCTCGCCTATCTCACCTACAGAGACTCGGTAGGTGTACCTCAGGCTTCTCGCAGTGACTGGCCCGACTTATGAAGAGCTCACCGCCTAGGTCATGATCAACGTTTCGTATTACTGTGAGTATGCGCTAGTTGTTGATGCGACAATATATTGTTGCTCATCACGATTTGTTTAAACTTCAAGACGGGTTCAAGCCGCATCCCGCGCATCTCCCACAAGCACCTTCACACCGTGCCGCCGCAATTGTGCACTCGGTCATGCGCTTCCGGCACTCATATAAACGCGGACAAGAACCTCCAGAAAGCATACGCGCTGGCCCGTTGTGCATGGACTCGTGGCGGTCAGAATATTGGCGTCGGATCGCTCTCGTCTGCTGACACTTTCGTCCAGGTGGATGTTTGACTGCTGTCGCGTGCCGGGAGAGACAGCAGATTGGAGCGTGAGCCATGCTCAGGAAGGCGATCGCGGCGACTCGGGGCACGTCATCGTTCTGCGGCGGGGGCGCATCTGGCGCCTTGAGCCGTGGCGCGACGGACAACTGCTGAGTGTGCCGGAGCTGCAGCAGTGAGTTCTACACTATATTCTCGCCCACAGCGAGCTGATGTCGGTCGATATAGGCAAATCGAGTGGATATATGCGCACACAGAGGATGAGTACCCTGCCGTAGGCGTGCTGACGGCGTCGAGCCGGGATATCTGGTATTCCGTACGTGCACGTCGCACTCTACTTTCGTTAACACTCTAATCGCAGTCGCTTCCACACACAGGATCAAGCGCACATTTGTGAAGATAAGCACAACCGAGACATACTCGCCGCAATCCACAGCGCCGCGTTCGTACTGTGCCTCGACACAGAGCGCTCGGCGGACGACGTCGCACACTCGCGTGCGCTGTGGCATGGTGCGGTAGGCGAGCGGCTCGGGCTGCGTAGCCGATGGATGGACAAGCCGTGCCAGTTCGTCGTTGACGATGGCGGGCGGGCAGGGTTCGTCGGCGAGCACTCGATCATGGACGGCACGCCGACAGTCGCGCTGTGCGACCGCGTGCTCGACATGATCGCTGCCATGCCTGCAGAAGCAGCACCCGCGGATCTCGCCCCGCTTGATCCCGCTACTGCACCCAGTCCATTAGACTGGACCGTCACGCCGAAACTGAAGAAGGCGATCGCAAACGCGGAAGAGGCTGCGCGCGCGTTGATTGCGACGCAGGCACTGGGCATCGTGCGCACGTCGTACGGGAAGCGCGAAATAAAGGCGTTCGGCGTGTCCCCCGACGCGTGGGCGCAGCTGCTCGTGCAGCTCGCGTATACGCGGCTACTGCGCAAACGTGGCGAGCAGCGCGCGGGCGGGACGTACGAGGCGGCGGCGACGCGGCGGTTTAGGAAAGGCCGCACGGAGGCGATCAGGGTGCTCTCGGACGATGCGGCGCTGTGGGCGGAGAAGATGGACGACGCACAGGCTGATCTGCGGAGCAGGGGCGAGAGCTTCGCGCGTGCGGTGAAGAGGCATGGCACGGACGCACGTGCGGCGGGGATGGGACTTGGGATAGATCGGCATCTGCTTGGTGAGTCAAGAAATGTGTTGGTGAAGGGTGGGGCTGACAGGTCCGCTTTTTGTTGATGTGTGATAGGCCTCAAACAGTGTTTGTTGCCTGGCGAGCCGGTGCCTGCGATCTTTGACGATCCGCTCATCAAGCGCTCGAGCCGGTGGGTACTGAGCACGTCAGCGGTCTTCTCGAAGCATTTTGGTCCCTACGGTTGGGGCGAGGTTCGTGCTCTATTCGGAACTTTTGCGGGCGGTATTGACATGGATCCACTCGCATAGGTCGTCCCAGATGGTTTCGGAGTCGCCTACATGACTGGCTTTGACGGTTAGAATCTCTTTTTCACTCACTATTGCTTGACTGAGTCTAGATTTGATTTTCATCGTAGATTACCTGCAATTCACGATCACGTCCCGCACGGAAATGCCGCATGCGGAGTTCTGCGCAGAGCTTGAGCGCGCAGCAGAAGACATGTTCTCACTGCACTTGGCGCTTGGGCGAGAGGCTACCACGGACAAGGCGAAGCTGTGACAGTTGGCAGTTGTTGACATGCCGGAAATCCTGAGTGGTGGAATTAGAGGTGTAATTTTTGTATTATTGGATATTGGGAGTTGGAACATATCATTTAACATCTTGGAGTCTTTCGTAATACTGCCGAGCAGGATAGATGCGCGTCGAATGATCGAGTTTTGCATCATTTAGTACTTGTTGGGTCCTCGCCGAATCAGGACTTCCTCTGAAGTTGGTGTGATTGACATTGCTGTGCAGAGGCACCATAGATCAATGACGCGTGCTCAAGATGTGATCTCCGCGGCTGGGCGCCCAAGATCTGTCGATCAAATATGCACGTGGGATGTCAATTTCCCAGATCCTGTCGTCGTTCTCGTTCTCTCTCGCCCATCACACCGGCTGACGGATGTTCTGGCATTCCGACAACTATTTTCATGCTGTCTTGGTTTCATCAAAGCAAACATCTTTACCGAAGGGTCTACACTGTGTCTTTGTGTGTGGCGGCAATAACCTTCTAGCCGACATCTACAACTCAACGCCGTCCTGCATTCTGCACACCGAAGGATTCTCGCTGACTGTCGCTCAATTGTATGCCCCTTCGTGCTTGCTTCGGCGCCGCTTATGACGTCTCTGCGATCTTGAGTTGAGTCGTGACAACGGATACGGGGCTTCGGGAGCTTTTAGGTCTACTGGTGGCCTAAGGCCGCTAGGTCGTCGTACAATCCATGCTTTGATGTGCACGCTCTCGCAGGGTGTTCGATTCGCTGAACGTAACTGCGAACTTTGGTCAGCGTTGTTTTGTCAAAATGGAACACAATGGGTGCGTGGAGATGACATCATCGAGGTCTGACTATGGCAGAAGTCAGCACCATCTTGGTTCGAGACGAGATGATATATGGGAACACGGGGCGGCACTCGCATACTAGCCTCAGGGGAAATACATCAGGCGTGGTACTGAGAGTGGTGGGTGTGCCGTCAATATTGTGTGATTTTGGACATCGCAGGAAGATAGCCACTATTGTGAATGCGAGGGTTCATTTTGAGAATAGCGTATCCACGGGGACCCGAGGGTGATGGCTGGCACCGCGATGCTCGCCTTCACCTGTCATGCGGCATCATGGTCAGCTCGAGTCATGCGGGTGCACTACATCAAACATAATAGATGTGTGCTTGCCGGCGAGTTTTGGGTAACACTGTGGAGTGGTGTCTATCGAGCTCATCCCCATGTATAAGGGAGGGTGCGTGGGTGAGACATAGAAGATGAGCTGGGGGAGCACGGACAGCGACGATCTCAGCAGAGGAGCGGACGCAGTAAGTCGAGAGGAGAGGTGGCGGTGGTCTGGCGGAGAGAGAGATGACGTCCTCCGCACGATCTTATACACGAACCGGCGGCTGCCTAATCATGCGGCTGACAGCCTGACACGGTGACTACAAGTGCTCACCGTGTTTCTCAGCGCATGGTTGATCACGGTCTTATCTTATAGCTCGTTTGCTCCTGTCCGTTGGGATATTGCGATGAGGCTAATAAGGCCGAGATGTTGAGGCTCGCCGTGTGGACTCTGGAGGCAGCTTCTGCTTGTTGGCTGCTCGTCTGTAGTTGGTTGCTGCAAGGCCCAGAGGTATTTTGTCTTAAGTCGATCCATTCGCTCAGTCAAGTCCTCTTCATGTGTACAACTTCTCCATCGGAGAAGATATCGCTGATCTCTGACAGGAACTTCTAGTCTCGAACATGCTGCAGAGCAACTACGCAACAAATGAAAAAGCTCTCAGCGATCGACTAAGAATATCAATATCGATACTATTCGTCGGCTCTAGTCTCGGTTTATCTGGCGAATTTGCCCAGTACGATGTGTACAACGCCATTTGGATATCAACCAGCTATCGTCTCGTATTTCTCTGGTCCTCATGATTTAACACGACGTCTATCAGTTTACGCCAGCCCACCTATTTCGCTCCTTTCACGTGTTTTGGAGTGCATGGGCTTTTCCTGCGCGTCCAACTGCAACTGTATTGATATATCGATAGGAGTTTTGATACCGGAGCTTGCTGTCACCGAAGCAGCTATTTGTATTGCAGAGAACCTCCTGACCATCCCACCCGTCATCGATGTTGCGTGTTTTGCGTGGCTCCTGTGTTTATTTCGAACAAGCCTAAACCGAACTCCCTGTCGCCCACATCCGAGCGCGTAAAGTTGTCGGGATCGACTTCGAATAAGTATGAATATACTGTATTTTACACACCAGAAACAGTCCAAATTCGGGGAGTCTTTCCGACGTGCATGGTGAAGCTAGTGCACCATGATTTTCTCACCTGGACCTCTTGAATTGTGTAGCGCCGATAAGGCCATGGGTCGATCAACAGTAATCTGCGAACTCTCCGACGCGAGTCAGACTCAGCCTCGGATCTACGGGTGTTGAAATGATCCTGTGCGATAGTAGAGATGACCAGGTGGAGCGACGAGAATTCGACTGCATGTACAGACGTAGTTCGTGCTCTCGTCAGCAGGATGGAGTGGTTCCTCGCTCTCGACTCTCGAGAGCTCGAGGGATGGCGCCCTCAAGTTTGCGCGTCTGAGGCCCATATTGACGTTGATCGATCACTAGTCACTATCGGCGCCCTCCTCGGTGTCCCAACATACATCCATGCGTCAGATGTGCCCACATTTCATCTTTGCACCTCTTGACGAACTCAAATTGCGCATCCCAAACAGATCTCATGCACCCGAACAACACGCGAGCTGAAAGCCCGACTGGCACTCCGGTTCTTGCTGATGCCAATTCGCCGACGACCACGGAGCTCATCGAATCATCAAATACTCTGAGCATGGCAGGCTCACAAGTGTCGTAAAGAGCTTGTAGCGACTTCTTCGTATCATGGCAGATTCCGAAATTCAGATGGGATGCTTCTCTTCACTACTATGTGGTCTCTAGCGCAAACGGGCCGTCAGGTTGCCCTCGCCTGACGCGTCAAGATTGCAGGCGGCGACGACACTTGTGCGTAAGGGGTGGAGGGCAACGCAGGAGATCAGGCCGCAACATTTGACCCCGCAAGACGTGCCCAGAGTTAAGGTCGAAACTTTGGCGGGACCATTACAGCACGCGGACTCAGAGCCTGTGAGTTGCACTCTTTGCGATATAATACGGCCACCTAATCGATCCCTCAGTCTGCATATGTTCACCTGAACAACTGTATCTACTGTGATACGGGAATCACACCCTCCAAACCTGCGCCAGACAAGCCGCCTGTGTACACTGCATGCCCAGCGGGCGAGCTATATCGCCCGGAGGTGCTCAACACGATTGAGGCGTCACTGGAGCAGCTCACGCCAGCCCTGCGCAAGCTCAGTCTCGACATCTCTAGTATGTCCAGACGCATTGTGCACTCAGAGCCGGGCCTGATGATCAACTCAGCGCATCCTGAGTTAAAGTTTGAAGAGAGGTACGTCGTGTCTACCTATCTTAACCCTTCACACACGTTCCTCACCATATCGGTCTAGATTCGCACACGATCTCTTAACAAATTTCATGGCCGCACATGGTTTCGAGGTGACGCTGCATTACTGCGGTCTCACTATCGCGTGGCGCGCAGCATACACGCACGTCCCAAAGCGTGAGCGGGCTGCTGATGATGGTGGCTCGCGGCCGCGTAGGGTGATTGGCGTAAACGCGGAGATGGACGCAATCCCTGGCATTGGGCACGGTTGCGGACACAACTTGATAGCGATGGCGGGTGTAGGAAAAGCAATCGCCATCAAGGCGGCACTTCGGGCGCATGACGTTGAGGGGACGGGGGTACTGCTTGGGACCCCTGGTAAGCTACTGTTTGAACGCGTGTTGTTCTCTGGGGGAGTGCTTATAGCGGTTGATAGCGGAGGAGAGCGGAGGAGGTAAACAGATCCTGCTGGATCTTGGCGCATACGATGAGATGGGCGCGTGCATCATGTACGTCCGTCACTTCCGTCCGTGTACTGGTGGACGACTGACTGGATTCGTCTGTGCGTGTGCGTTTAAGTGCCATCCGACAGACGGGCCGGACAACACAACGTGGGTCCCGCCATCGCTCGCGTTGCAGCCAATCGAAGTCGAGTTCTTTGGGCATGGGTGTGTACAACTTCTTGGGGACACGAGCGGACGCCCTGATCTCTGGCTGCGGTCATCAGATCTCACGCGTCTTCTGCACCGTGGGACGCGCGCAATGCACCCGATGCGGCTTTTCTCGCGTACTCCACCATCTCAGTGATGCGCCAGTAGAACCTTCCATCCCACCGTATACACGGCATCGTTACAGGGCGGGACTGGACGCCAAACGGTACTATTAGATGCTCAATATATTTGAAGCTAATGTTGACGGAGCTGTGCAGCCATCCCGGATTATGCGAAGATGCGCTGGATCGTGCGTGCCCCGTCCTGGGCTGAATTGGAGGACCTCTGAGAGCGTGTCCTGAAATGTTTTGAGTGAGCTCGACCTGTTCGCTTCGACTAACGAGCACTTGACACCTTCCTCCAGAGCCGCGGCTCACGCAACAGCCTGACAATTGAAGGTCGGGACGAATGTCGGGTACTACGATGTGCGCGAAAATGATGTTCTGGGTGAGTGACACAGCGTCTCGTAATCGAGCGACTCGGGGTCGATGGTATAATGATAGGGTGAGAGTACATGAACGTCATACAGGCTCGATGGGATATGTTAGACTGGCCCGAAGGAGAAATGCGAACATCGACAGATTTTGTAAGTCCATTCTCGTGCTTCTCTCGAGATGACACTCATAGATCTACTCAAGGGAAATGTTAGCTACGGTGTGCCCTAAGCCGATACTGTAGGGAGAGCTGTCTGACGGGCTCGGCCCAATTACTAGCCTTGCCCTCAATCCACCCGCTCTTCGCCATTCAGACCGAGCCAAATGGCAGCAACCACACAGCACAGTTCGCTGAGTCAGCACGACAGCCCGGGGCCCATGCCGTAGCATTGCAGGTCTCGAAGGGCCTTGCGGCTGCCGGGTTCAGGTATCTCGACGACGAGAGCTTTGCTAAGGCGGTGAGCTTGAAGCCCATTGTCGTAGGGTTTCTCTTTTACAACTGACTCTAGGTCAACGATGCATTCGAGGACGAGATGAGGGTGTTCGGTAAGGCCTGAAGTGGGATGCTAGAGATCCTTCTCATAAATTGCGCCATCATTCGCGGAGAACACAGAGATGAGTGTGATGTCTCTCGTGGAACAGAGAAGTCACGGAACCTTGGGAGCTTGGGTTCGATATGAAGCGGGTGCCCGTAGTCAGCTTGTTTATGTATCCTCGCAGCAGCCAATTTGTAGGTAGAGCTCACACGACTCCTAGCAACGTCGCGGTATTGAACTACATCAGATTTCGAGGACTCGACTGACAATATCTCGCAAATTTCGGTTTACGCCGAATACACATAGAGGATGTGCCTCCCGTCTGTATTCTAATTGAGCTCATTTGTCATTGACATATGCTTTAGAATGTAGACTAATGCTATCGCATGGAGATAGAGTAAGCTGGAACATGTCTGGACTTCACAGTCGTGTGGGCACTCGACAGATAGCTGGTAATGTTGGTCATCTGAGACGTGCAAAATTTGGACCGATATGAATGATATTAGTATTAGAAGACCCGGAGTCTCTGCGCACTTTGTTATGCCGGTGTTGATCACGGAGACGACCAGGCATGTAACATGCTGTGCCCACAGATCCATCCAGCGGACATCAACGCACAGGAGATCGTAATAATCGATTTTGGCCGAGCTTCTCTATGGTTGATCGATGGCGATGGTGCTCCGGCTGTTGATATGTCTGGCCATACCAAAGTGGGGCTGGGTATGATGTTAGAAAATGTAGGGATAAAACGAGAGATCGTGGACAACTATTGGGATCCATTACACGACGAGGAAAAATTATACATAAACTGCTGAGGGATGTAGTTTATGCTATACATAGTAAGACTCAGAATCTCGTCGGCTCTGCACATACAACATTCATCATGTTTCTATGCTTTCCCTACACTTCACATTGCTGGGAGAATCTGAAGGCGTCTCGTGAAGCGCTAGGCTGGCGATCTTCGTCATATTAATCTTCGAGATGAGTCCCGTTCTCTGATATACCCCAGGTCAGGAAATGATATCATTGCGCAAATAGACGGAATCCATGCCTTCAACTCTACGCAAACTAAGCCTTTCAACTTATGGATATCGAATTCGTCTTCATGCTCGTTAAAATCCGGGCCTAGACAGCCCCACAGTTCTTGGAAAGGAAGAAATGTCGAGACCGACTTGATGCCTGTAGCTGGGCCTTGAATCGCGTCCTTGGTGTTGCCATGGGACCTGAGCCTAGGGCCGACGATACGTTTCGGGTTGTAAGTCAGTTCAAGCGAGAAGATCTTGTCCACCCGAACCCCCGCCTTTGCTATGTTTCCGGTAGTGTAGGATTCGCTCAGGATCGAGGTTCTGAGCTCATATTCTCGCAATGAAGATTCGCGGAACTCAGGCGTCACGTCTACCTTTCCCTTCGGTTCAGTGTCTCGACTGGTGAGAATTCGCCAAACCGGGTATAAAATGTGCTTCTCTACAGCAACACTAGATGCAGATGGTTAATCGGCTCAGCCACTTGGTATTGTGGTTAATAACGTACGTGATATCGGCTTCGTTGCGTGCACGAGTGTACGGAACCTCTTGTAGTGCCCATACCAAGTCTTTGACACCATCCCAATCAATGATCGCCATCGCGTGCTGGAAGAATATAAATTTCTCAGATTGTTTCCAGTCCCATTCTCCTTGTTGAATTCACAGGTTTTGGCAATTATTCCTAATCCAATTCAGCATAGTCGCAGAACGAGTGGTATTGACAGAGCCGGGATCGAGGGTATGCTGGCCACCGCCAGGGAGAACTCCCTTGTAGGCAGTGCCTGCCAAGAATTCCCGCACGGAAGTTGGCGAAGACATCTGAAAGACGCAGTTCAATCGTACTAGGGGAACGGAGCGAGTATCTCCTGCTCTTTTGACCCTCGTTTTATGCTTCTCGTGTCGGCGCTTTGCCTGAGAATTCCCGACAAATGATATTGCCGAGAACCTACCGAATCTAATTGTGCTCACTCAGCACTGATGTTTCCACATGCAAGTGAGTTCATTGTTCATTAAAAGAAGGCCACCATCATGGAAGTCGGAGTTGTGAAGGCTTGCAAGTTGCAACCGACCACATCAACTTAACCTCACTTGTGATTCGCTGGATATTCATGGTTACTGCTTTGACATATGGGCCATAGAAGGTGTTTGCATCCCAGCAATTCGCGCATCACAGAGGCTAGTTTCTACTTACATCAAGTGCTTCTCTGCCCCAAGGCTAGGAGTATATAATGCTAGTAGAAACCTGAAGGTGACTGAACTCACAGATAGAACAGCCTGTTCCTGGTGCAGTGAGCCTGATTATTAAATATATGCTCCGATTGATGTTACCCGTTGAATGCATATATATTTGGGCTAGGGGAGGGATTGGTACTAGGCCCTCCTTCTGCTCCTGAGACCGGGCCTGCTGGCTGATTTGTGCCTTGCCGTGTATGAAGAATTGCTTTTTTGGGAACAAAGCAGACGCGCGATTGATCCAAATATGGTGGCTCCGTTCGACTTTGACCGATGCCCCAAAATCCTTGGTACCCGACGACTGGTACAATGTGGTTATGAAAGCACAACGTTCTACAATACTGGTAGGAGCTCATCATACTTTTCTGCGAGACTTTCTCTAAGCTGCTCCGAAATTCTAGCAATCACCCGCTATGATGGCGGCGTCTTCCCTTATATCCACGAACTCGACTCAGACAATCTTCTCATCCTCTCCTAAGTGTTACCTGCGCCTCTCCGTTGCCGTGGATACGCACCGCTGTCTTGACATGACAAAAGAAATTGAAGAGTCATCGAAAATCACCTCGCGACCGGCTCACGATATGACGGACCCTTACCTGTCCCAGTTCATTTGTCCGTTCGAGCGCTTTTTGTGGGCGCGCAGGTTCGAGCGCATGGATATGACGCCACCAGAGCCCACTGAAAGGTTGGTCTCTTCGTCTACTGCAGATTGATGAGTTAACGATCAGACTTAACAGAATCGAAGACAAGTATTTACTACCCATATGCACTGTGATCAACGCACATGCTTTGCGTCTTGGGGGTCCGACTCTTGAGTGTGTGGTGTTCGAAGCCAAGGATTGTCAGTCATCGAAACTGTCACTGTTGCCCCTTCTGACCTTGAGATAGAGACTCTGGATTCATACATGTTTGGTATAGGCCTTCATTCTGGTGATCTCGACGCAGAGTGGCGGAAGGTGTATGATCCTTTCCCTGCAGACTGGTCTGAAGTCCACCAGGCCTTCTGTATCACTGCCTTTGCGGTACGGGTTTGCACGCATGAGGTTTTCCCGCACTAATATGCTACTTTCATCCAGCCACCGGGAACTTTGAAGCCGGAGTACTTCGATCCGCGTGCCTCGCGTTACGTGCTCCACCTCCCAGAAGCCATTAACCGAATGGTGGAAGACTTGAGAACGCTAGCTCTCTCCTACAATTGTCCTTTTGGCATTCTGACAGATGAAATCACATCTGTCGTCATCATGGCTCGATACTATCGGACACGTGAGCTGGATTCCCTGTGCTGCCAGGCAGTGCCTGTAGAGCAGCATCCGGTTCGATACCTTTTAGGAGCTCTGATCCATGGTATAGGCTATCCCCAGGGCCTCTATGCGAATGGGCTATGGCCTACGCTCCTTCGGAGAGGAACAGTTCCTCAGGTCGTCCCTACGGTCCCCGATCTCGATGATGCCATCAAGAATAGGCTCACTTTTCAAGACTGGGACCACTATGTGCTGCAGCATTCACGGGAAGAGTGAGAGATGTTCAAGGAATGGAAGAACACTCTACTTGGTTAGGCTCTTCTTCGGCCCATCAGGACAGGAGATATCCTCACTGGCTCGGGGAGCCATGAGTTTGCCTCACTGTATTTCACTGTGCGCTCTCCGTTCCCGAAGCTCAAACTCCCGCCGGAGACCCTTTCTGAAGTCACGAGATGGTCCCGTCCAAGGTCTCAACGAGCTGATCAAATTCTACATGGTTACTGTAATCGCGCTACCCTGGTTCACTTTTCCTTTGTTGTCACAAACATCCGCCGGTCCGGCAACAACTCGTTTTCTCAAGTCTTCTACGGTACACTAGACGGAAGTACGGAACCACTGTGCCTCAAACTATACGATGAACGATTTTTCCCAGTGGGCAGAGAAGCGGACTCCTGTGAAAGCCCTTGGGACTCGCTTAACTTGGCATATGGTCTTGAACCTGCGATAGAGATTGCCCAAAAGGAAGAAGCAGTTTATAATCGATTGGGAAACTTGCAAGGTTCCCTTATTCCGCATTACTATGGAATATACTTGGTTAGTCCCTCACAATCTGATCGTATAGGCCTGCAGTATAGTTGAGCTGGTTTACTCTAGTTTCAATTACCAGATGGAGGACGGGTGTGGGGTCTCCTGATGGAAGTCATTGACGCGCCTAGTCTTCTCGAGGCGGACACCAAGAGTTGGTCCAAAGATTCCCAAATTGACTTTGTACGGCTACACATACTATCTCCTGTTTGGTCGGTTCTCATGCATTTGGCAGGTTCTTCGCATGAGGCATGCGTTCAGAGCTTTTCGATATGCCGGCGTACAGCATGGCGATGAACATCCTCGCAATGTGCTTTGTCCGCAAATTAGGCAAGCGCCGGACAATGCCCCCGAAATTGTCCTTGTAGATTTTGGCCGTGCGAGACTTTGGCTTGATGATTCCGACGGCACACCGGCTAGTTACCCTGGGTCTTGGCCACTCACTGGATTTGGTGGTGTGTTAGAAGCGGCTGGGATTGATGACGACGTCCTGTACAAGTATTGGGAGCCAATTCAAGATGAAGAGAGATAATACAGCTTCGAAGACATAGTTAAACGCATCACACACCGTTGATGAGAGTATATAGTCACCTATAAAGTGTACTAGCACGTTCCCGTGCCTCCAGCACGAACTGTAGCATCAATAAGTCGGAGACGGCAGGGATTTAAGATGAGTCGCAGCTGCAGTTGCTCGGTTTGCGCGTCACATCGCAAGACTTCTGAATTTGACCCCAGCTTCCGCCTTCCATTTTTAGTGAATTTTCTCGACAGGGAAGTCCCGTGACCGGTACGCAATTACTATAGAAGACAAGACAGGTGCCTCACTTCGCTTCGGCCCTTGTTTATCAGGCGTGATGCGTGAAGGTCACTTAGATGAGGTTGAAAGTTGTTAAACCCAGGTAAGACTCCGACTTCCGATGAGCAGGAGGGCCACAACACATGTGGAGCATGTGTGAACATTGGCAAGGCTCCGAGCGCAAGATGAGGAAGAGATATGGGATGTGGGAACATGGGAAGGCAAGACGCAAAGGGCAAGGAAAGGCAAAAAAGGCAGGTGAAAAAGAGCCAAATAGATGCAAATGAAATGCGTCCATCTGCATAAAGATACTTTAATGCCGTTTGAAATGAATACCAACGACCACATATACCAAGCACCAAAAGAGAGGCGATAGATGAACATATGATCGAACACATCACGCAGGTGACGCTGGAGCAGCCTAGGGAGTGACCCCCCGTCGAGGAACTCTCTTGATCGATGATGATCCCTGCTCTACATGCACCATCCTGCAGGACCCGGGCAACTCCCTATGAGGTTCGGCCCCCAAAATGCCCAAAATCGGCCTGAAATACGCAACGATTTCGGCCTAGAATACGCAAACAGTACCTAAGGCTAGTCACAACGTCACATCACGTGCTGCCACATCACAGCGCTTTGCCACAATTTGTCACACCTCTACTGACAGTTTGACTGCCGACAGACACAGGATAAGACAACTGCTGAGTGTGGGACATTAAATATCTCGAATCCACACCAGTATGTGAGATATGCATAAGAACATGCCACTTTTGCGCGGTAGACGTGAGTGGCAACCGGTGCTCAGAGATCGCGACCCGTCGGTCACCTGACCTGGAAATACGCAAAGGTGAACAAGGCTACCCTCCATTTGGCCTCAAATACGCAAATTTTGGACAAACATTTTGGGATTTTGGGGGGGTAAAATATGCTAATTTCTGCTGAACCTTATAGGGAGTTGCCCGGGTCCTCGTCCTGCTCCTACTCTGGGCACTCGACACGCTGACTCATCCGCTGACTAATCTGCTGACTAATCTGCTACTCCCTCACCCTCGCTTACCGTGGGCATAGATTGATGCCCACGGTGCGAAAATTCTCAAGGAATGGTAGGAAATGATCAAATTTCCTTTCCCTGTTTCGGGTAGCTTAGGGTAAATACTAAGTAATCCGCATTCTTTGTGTTCCAGCAGTGTCTTCAAGGTGGTGCGAGGCGGGACATGCAATATAAAGCACGCTTCAAAGTGTGGATATCCTGCTTACATGCTTGTTATCAAGCGCATGCTGCAGAGATACGAATCAAACCCAGCATGTCTTGCCTTGCGCCAGCCTGAAGGCAGCACTAGGTGCATAAAAGAGGACACTTGCTTTATTTTAACCTAATATTTTCCAAAATTGGCAAAGAACATTGAATCATTTCTCGCTATTTCCTCAGCATTACCACATCTCAGACATGGATCTATGCCCACGGTGGCTCTCTCTCCCGGCGCTCCCACTCCAATGCATATAATGCTATTTGTGCCAAGTGCTGTTTGCAGCAGAGGAAAGGAGATCCTACATGATCATGTGATGAGCATGTACACATATGTAGCAATGTTGGGTACAACATACGCGAGGATTGTCACTGCGGCTCCAGTTACTACTTTGAAATCCCGGCAATACCCTTGCCAGTTGCCACGTAATATCGTTGCATTCAATCGCAAGACCTCCTCTGAGATTTCATTCTACAATCTTGCGCTCGTAATGAAGCGGAAAGATATAGCAGAGTACGACTGTGGACAGGAATTCGAGGGACAAGCGAGTAGCACAGCGACATATTATGGCCAGAGGTGCAGGCAAGGTCGGAGACACAGTGAGCATCATTTGATTGTGCGATTTACCATGCCAATGAGTACATGGTACCACGCACGTGTCGAGAAGCCTCGAGGCGTGTCGCTGGTTAGCTGTGTAGCAGGCCCTGAGTCTACGAGAAGCGTTGAAAGATATCATATTAGTATTTTGTCATAGCAGAGCACTCTCATTCAATTATTCGCTTGCGTAAGGGAAAGCTACAATGTTACCAATGTCTAAAACTGCTTACAGTGCCTTTCTGAACTATAGGCCGGACGTGAAGTATCAATGTGCTATTGCAAGCCCTCAGACCTACTACTTCAACACCTCGCCCCTCAGAAAGTCTGTCGAAAGTTCTCAAGGGAGTGGCCTGCTACTTTTCGCTCAAGCTTAACTTCTAGCGAATTGGCATGATGGAAATGCAAGGTCGTCCGGAAAGAAATGATTCAACGATCGGCTATGCTCGGATACTCATGTATTACTACTAGATGAGGACATGCCGTAATGCTTCTGTCATGCTCATCCAGTGTAAAATTGGGGGAGGATCTGTTCTATGACTGGAAGCCTGAGAACTTGAATCGCTCACACGTGAGCAGGGGTCTCGAGACGCTGGCAGCTTTACCTAGGCTGTATAGCATAGTGACACCGCAAGCTAGCCTAACTCAAGCCAAGCTGTTGAGCTTGCATTCGGTTTGCGAGAACAAGCTCGTGCGAGCCAGCTTGCAAGTTGAGAGGGGGGGAATATTAGTCATGATGTTCACGAAACTTCAATTGGAGAGCGCAGCCAGAATCAGACAGGTCTCGGAAGAAGTCAAGGTGGGGGTGTACGGAGCCTTGCGGAGAGTGGGCTTGTTATCTTGTGGCCAGGCTTCTTGGTGGACTACATACAGGGATGGGAGCAATTAGAGGAGTATCTGAGGTGATCTTGCAAGCCAGCTTGTCAACTTGCTGGTAGCATAAGCTAAGCTGAGTCGGGCGTGGAATGAAGCTCGAGCGAGCAAGCAATCCATAACCGTGGGCTTAGCGTGGGGCAACACTACAGTCCGGCCTGAAGTTCAGAAATTCGCTGTAAGGGATCTGGCACATATTCGATGGACGCTGTCAAACCTTTAGAAGGAGAAGGTATCCATGTTAATGCCAGGATCATCTGATTATGAGCATCCTTTGAACCAATTTCCCAGAAACGCTAGTTTCGAGCCCGATGCTACAGCGCACCTCCCACAGCATATAATAGTCCGAGTATCAGTCGTCGGGGACTTTCCCGGAGAACCGACATCAGATAATTAATGTATCCCTTGTGAACGGCAATAATGGACGACTCGCGAGCACAATACGTAAACAATCGCAGGGGACCCACCATGGCTAGTCGCCGCATTCCGAAGGGCGTTGACCGCTGTCTTGCTGTGATCACTGGAGGGGCTTACGTCTACCGCTGTCATATCTGCTCCTCGATTCACTGATGGTGATAGTTCTGAGTGAAATTCTGCAAGGGAGAATTAGTTGAGAGTAGATGATGCCAAAGAAATCGGTGACATAAGGTGTGTAGAGTCCTCGAAATACGCAGGGAAGATATAGAGAAGCAATGTACTCATCAGAAGCGGTACTAGCTGGAGGAGAATGTCCTGATGCATCACAAATCAGGGACCTAGTCAGTGCCTAGATATTGGCAGTGGTGGGCAGACCGGAAGTCTCCTTCCCTCGCTACGGTATCTGAGACCACCGTTGAGTCATAAACAGAAGCATAAAGAGCGGCAGTTGGCTTCCGGTCCTCCAAAACCGATTCTCATAATATGGTGACCCACGATGGCAATTAGCCACGTCCTGAGGTTGCGACTGAGTATCATGCTCATAAGTCATGGCAGAAGTAGAAGGGCTAAGAACGCGAATTATGCTGGCTTCCACTTCAGCACAACCGGAGCTAGGATTGGAGGGTACATGCCGCCTGTGTTGCTCCCCGTACAAGTTCCTCATTGCGCTATTGGAGATCCGCACGTGAACTGATCACAAACTTCAGTGCGACACATGGCTTTGGGGTCCCTTCGCGCTACCACAGCCTCCCCGCCGCGTGACGTATAGCGTATACGCACAGACCGAAGCGCGAACATGCTGCCGGCGACGACAGGAACTAGAGACCCCACAGGGTGATCGGCGTGAACGCGGACATGGACACTTAGCCCGGGGATGGGCACAGCTGCAGGACGAGCTCACTATGACAGGCGTGGACACAGCGATTGGAATCAAGGCGGTATTAGACCGAAAGGACGCTGTTACTGCTGGAGATGTCACTCGCCTGACGCTATGAGCTCAGCTGTAAGCGAAGCGCGAGTTCGTCGTACACATGTCCCGTCGAGAGAGGCTTGTCATGTTCAGGTCTGGCGCACAGTGTCGCCGCCGGGCAAGGTCGAACGGACAACTCCACTCGAATTCCGGAGATGACTATGCGGTAATCGGCAGAGGGAGGTTTGATCACCTCCGGATGAAGTGGAGCGGTCCACTCCGGGATCCAGAAGAGCGCGAACCTGGGCTACATCGGAAGACCAGAAGCGTAGATTAATCGTGCAAACTCGACACAAAGAGAATAGGAACAGGAAAGCCGATCGTAATCACGGGGGAGAATGCACCGGCTGCCCAGAGGCCGCCGAACACTCTCTGCGGCCCGGCTCTTCATGACCTTAAATGTGGAAACCAAGGATCAGCTTTCCAACTGACCACTGAGCTGACAAACGCTGCAGACTGTGAATTGCGGGTATCCAGTGTCGCCCAGGTGGCATTAGGGGCTGGTAAATCACCAGGCTTCTTTCTGCAGAGATTACGCAGCTTTGAATGTAGCGAAGTTCCACCTGAAGCGGGTGGGTGAAACTAATCGGACGGCGATACCAGTATACCAGGATCAATCAAGGTCAAGACTCGCTCCAGTGACATCCTTGACTACTTCTCGCATTTCCCACGACACTGCATCGACTTGCCTATTGTACGTTGTTCAGAAGCTAGGGGTATTAGCGCCGGAGACAATTGGTATTCAGAGTGGTCGCTAGCAACGCTGAGCAACGCGACCGTGGTCTGGGGCAAGTGAACGCAAGTTGAATTGAGCTGATACTCTGCATGAGAACGTATGCAGTTGGTCAGTCATCATCTCAAAAGTACAATTGCCGTATGGTCTTCGCCCGACGGCCACAGAGAAGGTTCCGAAAGCAGGTGACAGGGGAGCTCCGACGACTGCGCTATCAGCTGAAGGCACCGGCAAGCAAGATGATTTAGGGTTGTATCCGTAGAGCGGGGTCTGACATAGCTGAGATAGTCCTGCGCTCATCGAGAGATTGGCCAGCGAGTGGCCTGTCCGGTCTCAATTCAGATCCCAGGTCAGACCGCCATGACGAGGCGAGGGGATCGCGTCTTCTAATGGTTCTGAAAGGTCGATAGGACAAATTTGAACTCCGCTGCTAGGGCCCTTGTACCGGTCTGAGGCGGGGTTTATAGCGGCTGCTTATCTCGCTGATTGCGGCCACGGCAGGCGCGGCGGATAAAAGGCAGCAGGCGCCGAGCCACAAGCAGCTTCACGAAGACTGGAACAACCCCACGCACGTTCCCTCCTCCTGTTTACCACCTGTATAGCTACCGTCAAGTCTTGGGTCCAAGGAAGCTCAGGAAACTATACCTCACCATACGATGAGCGCACACGACGACGCGCGCGATAGCGGCGAGCCTAGCTCGCAAAGATCACAATCGCCAGAACGAGCGGGAGAATCGTCCACCCCGCATACACCCGCCACGCCCACAGCTATCGACACAAACGGTGAGCGCACCTGTTTGCTAGTAGACAACTCGCTGATGCTGAGGATCGTCCCACCCGGCAGGTTCGCGCAAACGCGAACGTGAGATCTCGCTCGAGCCCTCGACCCCGCAGGCCGCCATTGTACGTAATGCCATCCTACGGTTACATGTTACGGCTTCCCTAGCATCCGATGTTTCAAAATGTCGCGCACAGAGGCATCCTTCCACACCTCCACCTTCTTGTATAGCTCATACGGTCGATACTGACAGCCACACAGGTCCCCGACGCAGAGCGCGGCCCGCTGGATAAGGAGCGGGAAGTGCGCACACCCGCGAAGAAGAACCGCGTCAGCGGCATGCTCGACACCCCCGCAGAAGAGGAGGAGCCGACGCAAGTCGGTGGCTCTCCGCCACACGAGACGAAGATCCGGCAGATAAGCCAGGGCGTCGAGGACCTCACGTGGCAAAACATGCAGAAGGCCTCGGAGACGGAGAAGGACCACCCCATGGAGTCCCCGAGCCAGAGCCAACCGGAGAGTGCGGGCGATGCGCACGATGCGCCCGAGGAGCCCGTCCGGATGAAGGTGGCCGGCGGCGAGACCGTGGAGGTGCCCCCGCTCCTGCTGCAAGGCGAGAACCCGCCCGTCACGGGTGAAGAGGCTGGCGAGGACGAGCACGCCGGTGACGCGGACCCCTCAGAGCGGCCGCCAGACGCACAGCCAGACACTGTCGCGGAGGCCACCGGATCGGGCGAGCCAGATGCGCCCACGACCTCGAGCACAGCATCGCTCGTGCCCTCTGCCCCGGAGCCGCTACCCCGTCTCCCCGTACCAAAACGACAAGGATCGGGATCGGAGGAGGAGCCGGAGAAGGGTGCCGGCGTGAAGCGCAAGATGGGCGACCGCTCGGTGAGCGAGCAGGTTGTCCCCGGGGAGCATGCCGCTGCTGCGCTCAGTGGGGATGACGAGGCGTCCTCGACTGCAAAGAGCGCAGCAAAACGCCAGCGGGACGACGACGACGCTGACGCGAACCCGCGGGAGCCTAAGCGGCCAACACCGCCACCTGAGGAGGAGGCGAAAGAGAAGGAGGAGACCGCGACCGCCCCGAAGACGGCGCAAAAGCGTCAACGGGACGATCCCAACGAGGATGCAAACCCTCGAGAGCCCAAACGCCCGACGCCTCCGCCGGACGAAGAAAAAGCAGGCGAGAAGGTGAAGACAAACGGGTTCGTCAAGAAAATCCCGGGGCAGACGTCCGGAACGTCGACGCCCAAGATGGTACGTGTCAAAACTACTACTTCGGCTACAGCTTAAGATCCTGATACCGTGTGCTTCATAGGGTGGCTTCATGGCATACGCCTCGACATCCTCCCCCTTCGCGTCCGTGTCAGGACCGAACGTCTTCTCTGCACCCAAGTCTCCCTCTCCCTCCCCATGGGCGACGCCAAGCGCACGCCCTCCATCTTCAGCATCACCCTTCTCCAGCGCGATCTCGACGCCGAGTTCCTCCCAGACCACGACGACAACCGCGACTGCGACACCTGCGCACAAGCGCACGGGCTTCGAGGCGTTCGCCTCTACGACATCGCCCTTCGCGTCCGCGGCGAAGCGGCCCAAATCGCCGCCGCTCGGCGGCAGCCTGTTTGGACGGAGCAGCTCGCCATCACGCGTTACGCGGCCACTGGGCCCGGCACCTGTGGTATCGTCGAACGCGTTCTCGGCGTATGCGGCCGGTGGCGCACACGGGTTCTCGGCGGCAAAGCGCAGCTCGCCCGTGCTGGGCGAGAGCGAGGGCAAGCCCCTCGGTGGCTCGTCTGGGAGCGTTCTCCACGCAGGCGCGAAGAGCAACGGCGATAAGACGGAGGAGGCGCAAGAGAAGCAGAGCTTTGGGGAGCGCCTGCGTGCGCAAAAAGACGAGGAGGACAAGGCGGCGGAAGACGAGGCGAAGCTCAAGCTGACGGAGCAGGAAGGTGTGTGGATAGCTGATGTGGCTTTGGTGCTTTGGCTGATGATCGATTATATAGTGCTGACAGGGGAGGAGGACGAGGAGACGGTGTACCAGGTCCGCGGCAAGCTCTACCATCTCAGCGAGCAGAATGCCTGGAAGGAGCGCGGGACTGGTACGCTACGGCTCAACGTGCGGCGGGATGACGGGACCGGAGCCCGCCTGGGTAAGCTTCCTGTCCTTCATCGTTCGATCGAAGGCGAAGGTACTAATCAAGGTTTGGCAGTCATGCGGAAGGAAGCCGTCTACACCGTTCTGCTGAACGCACCGCTGTTCCGCGGCATGCGCTGCTTCCTCGCGCAGGACCCGCGGTACCTGCGCTTCAGCGTGCTCGAGAGCGGGACGGCGACGCATTACAATCTGCGGGTACGTGGTTCTCCGGTCCGGAATGCAGGGACTCGAGCTGACGTTTCCTTCCCTGAACGCGTCTCGGCTCGCTGGGCGCCTTGCAGGTGTCGAACGCAAAGATCGCGGAAGAGCTCCTTGACGAGATCAACTCGCACATCCCGAACGAATAGACGGGTGGCGTGCGAGATGATCTGCTGCTCATTGCTACTGCCTGCTACCGTACATATCTGTCTGTGTGTTTATTTGCTCTGCTGTACAAAGTTATTCTCGAGCGGGACCGATCATCGTTTCATTTCGGACGCGCGGGGGACGCTAACTTGGTGTGGTTTGGTCTGCGAGCTGTTCGCTGCGAGAAGGATTTCTTGGCACAATCAGAAGATAATCTTTGTTAGGACGTGACAATAGAAAATGCAATTGGGTTGATCCAACACAGCATGGGTTCTGTTCACGCCGAATGCACGCCGGTCGCGTCGTGGTGACACGGTGGCGCGGTGAGAGTCGAGGCTCGCGAGGCGCCGGAAGGAGACGCCGGGGATGTCCGGAGGCGGGGACAAGCGCGCGAGTTGACGCGCGTGCGGGATCTGAGATGCAAGTGATCGAAAGCTGTCAACATTCGCGTGGCGTGTTTCTCTCGTCTGCCCTGCCCGCTTCTCCGACCTGCAAGTCGCCACCACCATCTCCACGCGCAGTCTGCGTGTCGTCGAGCTCACCGCCCGAGTCTGTTTGCTCGCTGTTGCTGACGGCGTCGAGGGCGCGTCGGCGAGTGCGCAGGCCGTTGGAGGGAACCCCCGCCGCGAGCCCCGCCGCGGGTGAACGAATCAATTCGCGCATGTCGTAATCGGCCTCGAGATAACGATCTCGATTGCCCCTGTGATCAGCAACCGCGTTTTCTGAACGCCAACCCAATTTCTCATCCTCCGTCTTCCCTCCTTCCTCCCCACTGCCCGCCCGCCCCATGAACGTCGCCGCCCTCCTCCACGACTCGCCCTCCGACGACCACAGACGCAGACGAGACCGCGACCGCGACCGCGACGTCGTCCCCGCCGACCCCCCGCCGCCGCCGCCGCCCTCCGCCCCGCCTTCTCACACCCCGCCCCAGGTCCACTCCCTCCCGCACGACCGCCCGCGCGACCGTGAACGCGACCGCGAGCGGGACAGGATCCTCCCCTCGCCACGCCAACAGCAGCTGCCACCCGCACCGCCGCCGCACGTCTCGCCAGTCTTGCACCGTCATGCCCGACCCCCCTCCCCCCAGGGCGCCCACCCCGGGTCGTATCCTTATCCATCGCAGGAGCACCCCCCGCCGCGCGGGCCCCACCTGCCGCCGCCGTCGGCATTCATGTCGGAGCCGTACGAGCTGAAGCACACGCAGAGGAGGCCGAACCCGGAGGGGCTGCAGCATGCGCACGAGCTGGCATCGCATGGGCCTGGGAGCATGGTTCCGCCAGGTGAGCTTCGACTGGTTGCGTCTCGAGCACCTAGGACGCCATCTGCGGTCGCGGTGGCATGGGAGCCCCATTGTATTGCGATCCGCCACATTCACTCTCCCCCTGTGGCTGTACGCGGTGTGACGAGCGCAAGGCACACACACTTTCACATATGTTCGGCCGCCCCTCGGGCGACGTTTTTCTGCGGTTTTTTGCACTTTGCCTGGAGATTTTTGCGCAGCCGTTGCGGGGAGGACGGCGTGCAAGTTGGGACGTCCTTGTTGGCGTCCCAGCATTCTCACGGCAGGCGTGCTGTGCTTCTTAGTGTCCGATCGGGGCGTCCGATTGCCTTCGCAATCAATTGCTCTATAGCCGCCTCTATCAACCACTTCCTCGTCCTCTATCCCGTCCTCTATCATCCACTAACCATCTTTTATCCTTTTAGGCGCACAAGCTTATATCCTCGACCACCGTCAAACAAACTCCCTTCCTTCTCGGGGCCCACCCCCTCCGCCGCTCATCCACCAACAGCACCACTCGCGCTCCCTTTCGCTCCAGCAGCACCCGCATCATGCGCACCCACAGCCGTCCTCGATCCTCATGCCCCCGCCGTCTCGGCCACCGCACTCCAGCTCCGGCCCCCCCAAACTGGCCTCGCCAACCGGGCCTGGAATCGCACCGCCGGG
Organism: Gelatoporia subvermispora B; assembly: GCA_000320605.2. Classification (NCBI taxonomy): domain Eukaryota; kingdom Fungi; phylum Basidiomycota; class Agaricomycetes; order Polyporales; family Gelatoporiaceae; genus Gelatoporia; species Gelatoporia subvermispora. The sequence goes on from KB445794.1 coordinate 1,938,459, forward strand.
ATCTGGGCTCGCGCACACACACATCACATCGCAAGGCAACATCCCGCTCTTCCCGACCCCCGCCGCCAGCAACCAGAACCGTGCGCGCTCGCCGCAGTTCGACCACCCGGGGATGTACCCCGGGCCCCCGCGTGTTCGCAGCGGCTTCGACCTGCGCAGCGAGGCGGAGTCGCCCGCGATGGGCAGCCTGCCGCCGCCTTCGGCATACGACGACCGCATGCGCGAGCGCGAGGCCGCCTGGGAGCAGCAGCGGGAACGGGAGCGGGACATGCAGCGCGAGCGCGAGCTGCAGCGTGGGCGCGAGAGGGACAGAGAGCGAGAGCGGGAGCGGGAGTCCGGGCCGGCTGGCCGGGGACCCCGGGGGTTGGCCCCTAGTGCGAGCCCGCGCTCGGGGTCCGCCCTCTCTTCGACTGCAACAGGCTCTGGCGCTGCACCGACAACCACGGCAAGGCCGCAGCCCCCGAACAACACAATGCTCTCCGGACCAGGCGCGGCGGGCGTGATCAACTCTGGGCCTCCGATGGGCTCGTTGCTACGCGAGAGGGACCGGGAGAGGGAGAGGGAGCGCGCTGCTGCGGCCGCCGGTGGCGCGTCGCCCGAGAGCAGACGGGACAGGGACCGCGACCGCGCGATGGCGAAGGAGGCCGAGCGCGACGAGAAACGGGTGCGAGAGCGCGACCGCGAGCGGGAGAGGGAACGAGAAAAGGAGCGGGAGTACATCAGGCAACAGCGCGAGCGCGAGGAGTTCCGGCCACTCGATGGATACGCACCAGCGGACCTTGCGGATGTTGAGCGCGAGCGCGAATGGAGAAGACATGCACAAGCACAGGCACAGGCACAGGCACAGGCGCGGGAACAGGGCCATCAACAGGTTTGGCCCCGGTTCGCCAACCAGCGCGCCGTCGACGACGAGCGCCCCTTCCTCCGCGACGCGGAACGTGAGCGCGAGTTCATCGACCGCGAACGACAACGGGACTTCTACGAGGCGGAGGTGCGGATGCAGGATGCACGGATGCAAGAGGCCCGAATGCAGGAAGCTCGTGAGGCCGAGTGGGAAGCGGAGAAGGCGCGCGCAGCGTCCCGCCCACGGACTGGCGGAAAGGAGAAGGAGATGCGCGAGCGCGAGAAGGAGGAGCGCAGGACGGTGAGGCCTCCGCGGGAGGAGCTCGATGCAGTCCGCGAGCGCGACCAGACGTGGGCGAAGGTGATAGAGCGCGACCAGCGCGACGCCGAGCGCGCCCAACGCGAGCGCGAGAGGGAACGCGAGCGGGAAGAGGCGGACCTCCGGGCTGCTCGTCAAGGTGCGACGCAGCCGAACCATCATCACCATCATCTTCACCACCACCACTCCTCATCCTCCTCGCTGTCCGGTACGGGTGGGCCGCTCCCGCTCGGCCCCAAGCCGTCCAAGGGTGCCTCCGGTGGACCCAGCATACCCATCATGCCGCAGCCCGTCGGACCTGGCATCCCGCCCAACGACCTCCCGCCGCAGTACGGCTCCATGATCCACGACCGTCAGCAGCAGGCTGGCCCTCCATTCCGGCAGGGTTCTGCGAAGATGCCCAACGGCCCCGGCGGACCGTCCTCGCTCGGACAAGTGATCTTGCCTCACCCGCATCAACATCCCCACCAGCACCAACATCAACACCCTCAGCATCCACCATCCAATCCACATATTCACCCCCACTCGCATTCGCATCCTCATCTCGCTGCCGCGGCGCTGGGCTTCCCGCATCGGAGGACACCGCCAGCAGGCTTCCCAGGTCCCATCCCCACCTCCACCTCCGCCCCGCCCGGATCCTCCCTCTACCTGCACCAGCGCACGCCATCCCCGCGCCCCGCCTTCGTGCCCACTCTCCCCACCCTCCACCTCGGCACCTTCGTCTACCCGCGGACGCCCTTCCCCTTCACCGGCTTCCCGCCGCCGGGCGCCGACGCGTCCGAGCTGCGCGACATCTACGCGGTCCTGCTCCTCCCCTCGGGCTTCATCCCCACCGTGCGGCCGCGGCACCCGCGCCTGTGGGGCGGGGGCGCCGTCCCCGCGCTCCCGCCCGCGCCCGCGGTGTTCGCGCGGCCGCACCCGCTCGACGCGCGCCGCCCGCGCCGCGTGTACACGGACGACTCGGACGTGTTCCTGTGCGCGCTGCACGCGGGGCTGCTCTCGTGGAGCGGCGCGCAGCGCGCGCGGGGCGCGGGGCGCGACCTGCGCATCGAGGTGCGCATCACGCGCGAGGCGCGCTTCGTCGGCGGGCTCGGCGCGCGGCATGTGCGGCGCGCGCCGGACGACGAGGCGGGCGCGGAGGACGACGGGCGCGGCCTGCTGAGCGCGGGGTGGGGCAATGCGCACGATGGCGCGGGGATCGAGATTGTCAGCGCGGAGTTCATCGAGGTGAGTCGTCCGGCTTGTCGTCTGGATCGTTGGTGCTCACGCCGGGCGCGATGTGTAGCCTGGAACTGCGCGGTCGGTTGGCTTGCGCAATCGCACACAGCGACTGCGGGAATATGCTGCACGCCGCTGTGCCCTGTCTCCCGAGCCGGCCCACCCAAAGAAGCGACGCCGATTGCTCTCAAACCCCTTACTCGAACTTGCGGAAATCGCGATCAAGTCCGAGGTCGAGCGCGAAGACGCCGAACGCGCGAATGCGAAGACGGTAACGTTCGGTTGCGGCAAGAAGTGGCCTGACCCATGGTACGAGAGCTCACTAAACGTCTCATGGCGTGTCGCTCATGTATTCGCATTCGCTAGGTTCAAGTACCACCCGTCTGCACTGCACGAGGCGTTGACCTCAGTGAACACAAGAAAACCCCCACCAACGTCCCGCAAACGTACTCGTGCGGATACAGAGACCGACGCCGCCGACGATCCAGAACCAGACAAGCCTCGCGCCATCTTGGTCGAGACCTCCACCGAGAAGTTCCTCATCTCCGTGATAGACAAACCGCCGCACAGCTTGCCAGCAGACAAGGAGAACGTGGCCGACGAGTCTGCGGCAATTGGAGACGTCCCTCCGAAGACACGACATTTTGCTATCGCGCTACTAGAGCCGGACAAGGAGGATAGCCTTCTCGAGGAACAAGCACAGCCTACCGACATCACTTCGCTGGCCGGCATCTCAAAGGTTCTCCAGCGGGATGTACCTACTGCAGACATCCAGTGCAGAGAGGACGGGATCACCGTCCTCAACTCAGAGGTAGATAACGGCTTGCGCAAGGGCTTGAAAATCGAGGCGAGGCGGTGGAAATGGACATAACTTATTCAGTGTCATGTATCTCACTGTGTTTCTCGTTCTTGCTAGCAATTGCTTTGAAAATCTCCAAAATGTTTACAAACACTCTACAGCCTGATGGCCTGATTATACAGAACGACAGCGCTGCACTGGTCAGTTTTCAGACACTTCGTCGAAAGCTCCTGCGCACAAACGTGACAGATAAGATGCCAGCGAGCAAGAATCCGGCGAAACCCATGCAATGAGTGTTTTGGGGAGCATGTGTGTACATGGCAGGCAGTAGTCATAGCAAATGCGACGAAATATCATAAAAACAGCGGCAAAACGACACATCTACTTCGCCTGAATCGTGGAGTGAGTTTGTGATACAGCTTCAAGTAATATACAAGCACGTACAAGGATGATACCGTCGAAGCGCTGCTTGAACCACGCCATGGTGTCCTCCTTCTTCACACGGTGGGAGAAGCCAATGCGGGCCTTCTTCTGCTTCCTCCGCGCGATACGTGCACCGGGGCGGCCAAGCACAACGTAGAAGTCCATACCAAAGATACCGATACCCGGGTCGTAGCGAGCACCGAGATCGATGTGCTCCTGGATACCGAAACCGAAGTTACCGGTCTCCGAGAAGTTCTGGCGGCGGAGCTCGTACTCCTTGACCTTGAGGCCACGCTCGAGGATCTCCTCGGCCTTGGGGCCGCGGATGGTGACGTGCACGGCGATCTTCTCGTTTCGCCGGATACCGAAGGTACGGACGGTGTAACGCGCCTTCGAGGTGACGGGGGTCTGACCGGTGAGCTGCTCGAGCACCTTGGACGCACGAGTGAGACGATCACCGGACTCGCCGACGGAGATGTCTGTAAGGCACAAGATGAGCGGGCGGTGGGATACGAGCGCAAGGGGACGCACTGATGACGAGCTTGTCGATGCGAAGCTCCTTCATGGGGTTCACGGGGGCGGTCTTCTGCTCGGCCTACACATCCAGCACGTTTGCACATCACAGGTCGTCGTTGTCGCCAGCAGCCAGACCAAGCACCAGTGTCGCCCACGCCGTTCCAACACACCAGAGAAGTTCCAGGATCGAAAGCAAGATAAAAATCACAGAAACCGTCAGCACTTCCCCGTGGACGAGCAGCAGTTTGGACGCACCATCTTTGAATCTGCAGCGGAGTCTTGTCGCTGGTGGTCCTGCCGTTCTTGCTTGAGACCGGGGCGAGCGGGCGTGTAGGGTGGCGTGGGATAATTCTGGCGTGGCTTGGGAACCACTATACAGCTCATGCGGTAATTGCCGAGAATATACCACGTGACCTAATCTGAGCGCGTTTGCTCAAGCGCGCGTCTCTACCGTCGCCCTCGGCCAACTTGGGCTCTCGTTGTCGTTTTGCTTGTACAAATCCCTTGTCTTCGTTGCTCTCCGACTGTGGATGTCTGCCGCCTTGTGATGACTGCGGCCGTAACATTTGCGGCATTACTTTCGAAAGAGAACAACTGACTCGCTTTGCTCTCGAACACCATTTTGATATGCTTACATATGCTCGCTCACTCCATCTGTGCTCTGCTTTACCCAAGGAACATGTCCAATATTTCCTGAATCATGATCACAACGCCCCGCAGTAACACAAAGGACTACTTGGTCTTGTCTGACTCCAATACCTCCGCAGGCTGGCTGCTATCAATGATGTTCTGCTGTGCTTCTAACTTGGCCGCCCACATGGCTGCACCTATAGTATTAGTATAGGTCAGCACGAACCCAAGGAATGGAATCAAGTTGAGGATCATTGTTGCCACTCCGAACCTGTATTCGCGAATCGATTAGTGTCTGCATAATGCGGATGCATCTCGTCACGTACGCTGTGTACGCCGCGTCGTGCTTCTTCACAAACTCCTGCCTCTGTGCCTTGCCCCATCCCTTCAGCGCGAAGTAGCGCGAATGCCACCCGGGACCTGCACGGTGTCCGTTGTAGAGCAAGAACGTCGCTGTGCCGACTCCGGGGACCAGGTTCAGCGGCAGCGAGACGAGATACCTGATCAGGCCTTTCCCTGAGCCTTGAAGCGACAGCGCGCGGAATGGCCGCACCGAGATCGCATCCGCAGCAGCCCCCCGCCGGGTCTTCCCTTCTCGAACAAGTGAGCCCTGACCACACGCACCAAGCGCGGCATCGAAGAGACGCGCGAGGGCGGGTTCGAGGAACAGGGGACGTGCGAGTAGCGCGAAGAGTGCGTACGCCTCAGCGAGAACAAGTGGAATTGCCAGGAAAGGTGCGAGGGGCCCAGTGATAACGAATAGGAATGCCGCCTGGGGGAAGTAGGCCGCAAAGAACAGGAATGTCGAGAGGATGGAGACAACCGTGATGGTAAGGAAATTGGGGAGCAGTGGGCGTACAAGGCCGGGATCTGTGGGTCAGGTTGATGAAACGGCGGCTCAATAAGGAGGGCGTTGGAAGACGTACGTGTGAGTGCGAAGTAGATCCCCCGAAGTGGCCAGAGCCATGCTAGAGAGGCAATGGCTTGGGCCCCGGTCTGGCCGATGTGCTTGAGTTCTGCCGCGAACTCGTCGGCCAGCTTATGCATATCGAATTTGTTGCTTGCCATCGAATTAGTCGTTGCTCTTGAGAAATAAGGCTGCTGTGTCTGAGAGGACGTGTGTACGAATTGTGAGGACAGGTGGGTGAGTACGACGTGGTCGACGTCCCATGGGCTTCGAGGAAGGACACTCCCGATGACGTGTTGTGGGCAACCGACACGTGATCGTGATGTGTTCCTGAAGGGCCTGATTGGCATTGGAGGCGATGATCAAGTTCAACAGTGACGAGGCGGTCAGGGAGTCTACTAGCCATATGTGTGCCCCGTGAGTTCCATCGTTACATCGTCTCCGAGGGTCATAATGGAGACCCCACTCAACCACAAGGCTGACTTGGGTTTTGCTGTTCAAAGACTAAGGCAATTTTGCGAAACCTAGCTATGACTGTAGCCGTAGCTATGTTGTAGAAGTCACTGAATAGTACACAGGTATACAGCAGATGACTCGCATGCAACAACTCACGCGTGTCTCACTCATGGTGCAAAGAAATGTGATGGGCTCGCTTTTGTTGCATTGGTTTGTCGCTATGGACAGCGCTTGTCCACAGTCCAGCCAACCCAACCACTGTGCCCGTGTCCTCTCAACTGCATCACTACCACCGTTCCAAAGATGAGCTTCATGATTATCTCTATAAAGAGGTCCAAGACGGGCTTGGCCCGTACGTGCTCGGTAGCATTATCTCTCAATATGTCGCTGACAGTCATGCATGGCAGGCCCATGGATCTCATGACCCGCGACCAGAGCGGGCCCTTCGCGCAGGAAGTATTTAACATCATAACTTCCTGGTCCCGAGAGACGACGTCGTAGCCTGCATGCTGACACACAAACGATTCGTCGAACATTGTTGGAGATGTCTCTACGCTACACTGGACCTCTTGCCGGACAGCATACTGAAGTTCAACAAGGTTTACCACCTCTGGGATGGTTCCCGGCTTGGGAGGTATGTCTTGCATTTCATGATAAGCGGCGATGAGGACCCTGTGAGATTTCAACAGCGGGTCACGGGTCGGCTCAATTCGAGAACTGGCTCGCCCCATTCGTTCCCCTCCTGTCTTCCTTGTGCAATGTCAAATCTGTGACATCATGGAAGATGATTCGTCCTGAAGCTCACACTTGCCTGTTGGACTATTTCGGGAGGACCATTGAGACGCCCAGCCTGAATACGCCTAATCTCTACAATTCCGATCAGACTCTTCTGTGCTTACGATTATCCACGTGTCTTTCGGAACCCGCGATATCTGGTCCTCTTTGACTATATCCCAACCATGTTCAGACGCAATTGGGACCTCAAAATTCGGCAGTTCTGGAAGATCTTACATTATGAGACGAGTTGGACGAGAAAGAAGACTACATCCCGTGGTCTGTTCCCGTGATGCAATGGCTACCGGCAAACCGTCCATATTTCCGTGTGCGAAGCGCGACGGTTCATTGGTGTCATCTCAATACTCCCATTTTTGCATCTATATCACGCAATACTCCCGTCATTTGAGAGGCTCTCGCTCGTGTTGGATATTTTCAGACCGACGTAAGTGAGTATTGCGTTTCCTGTACCGTAAGATACAAGCTTACGAATCGAACGTAGGGCCCTGGGGCAATTGTACAGACCATACAGACCCGGAAGACGATGAATCATCCGACGTTTGGCTCTACTTTCGTGTCATTTCTTCATGGCTGATATTGTTCAGTATTCACACAGATTACTTCGGTGAGGACCCTATAAGTCGCGGTGAACGTCGCGAACAACGCTGACAAGGGCTGCAGGACGAGGCTGCGAACACAACGGACAACGTGGCAGCCGTCGATCTTCACGCACGCACCTTCCGGTCGATGCCCGATATACTGGCCGATATACTGGCAACGATGCTGAAAGTTGCCTTATGGTGCACGACTATGTTGAGCTGGCGGCTGCCGTGACCAAATGACTCGACTCCATCATCATACCAGACCCGTACGGGCATCTGGTTTCGCCTCAATCTGTATTACGGGTGGGATTATCACATCCAGGGTTTACACGAACTCGACGAGTGTCTTGCTGATCAGCTTACCGCCTGGCACAGTTGTTCAACCAGGGCCGCCTTGCAGATTATATGGCCTACGATCTTAATTAGTAACGCCAAAGAGGTTTGGTTGGAGTGGTTGAAGGGTCAGATGCTTCGCCTTGCGAATTTCGGATGCTATTTGATGGTCAAGGTTCCCAGGTAGCGCTATTTGATTCACTCCCCCATACTTTAATGAACCGCTACGCTGGATAACAGATGGTCCGCCTTCATACGTCTAATTCTCAAATTCATCTGGAGTGCTATCATCTAGTGCCATGATTTTGATAAATGAAGAAGAAATAAGTCGCGGTGCCAAGTTGTCAACAACTTAAGGGTTGTTCTCATCAGATTACGAGACGCAAGAGGTCATTGCCTCATCCCCGCATGTTCGCGTTATTTCCGTCGCCACAAGATATCCAACTGTGTCAAATGTATACCTTGAAAATCATGGTAGTTTCAATCATACTACTTGCATTTCTGTCTACTTAACTTGCGAGTTCCTGATGCGTCCAGAAAGTTTCGTGAGAGCTGGAGAAAATAAGCAAGTTCGCCAACTTCATCAATCAAATCACGGGTCTTATTCCTTACTTGGAACTTACAGTACACAACAACTTCGCATCTTGGCGCCAAACAACTACACTTGTCCACGGTTGCAGTATAGCCGCATGCGCACGAAGGCATCATTCCGCAAAGCGAGTGACTCGATGGATCCCACAAGCGCTTATCGCCTTGATCGAGTTGATCAGTGATTACAGCCAGCTCGGCGTCTCTAATTCTCCCTTTTGTCCTCCATATCACACCTATGTGAAGCTAGAGAACTGATGGACGAGGAATTGGGACCGTAGGTAATGTTTTTGCTTCAGGAAATTCGGTTTAGTGACTACTTTTGACATCAGGCGTATCAATCTGCACGATGCCATGCATAGTGGACCCTTTCCACAGGAGATCTATGATATGGTGATCGACGAGGTTGCCTCACTTGACATTGTGGGGACCCAGAACAAGAAAAATCTTCTAGCATGCATGTTCTCCTGCAAGCAATTTGTCGAGCCATCATGCCGGCACATGTATCGGGAATTGACGCTGTCGCCCACGACAGACGTTGGAAGAACCTCTGCATTGTATCATCCATCCCGACTTGGGAAGTACGTGCGCAGCCTATCGATTTTTGGAGTTTGGCGAAGATTCTCTACGTCCGCTTTCCTCTTTCTTACCCTTGCTGGCTCGCCTACATAACATCAAGTCGCTAGAATTCTCGTTGAACTGGGAATGCCTCGGTCCAGATACACGTTCATTCATACTGCAGCACTTCCCCCCAACAGTCAAGGAGCTGTATATTTCTGACACTAATTTTCACAATTCTAATCAAACTCTTCGATTCTTGCGCTCATTCTCGCATCTTTCGGTGCTTGCGATCAGCAATGATATTACATGGCAATATCCGAACCACACATGGCGCCAACTATCGGCACAAGAGCCCCTGAAGCTGGACTATCTACGAATAGACGACAACGTTGCTCATGAAGCCCATCCGTGGGCAACTCCCACGATACAATGGCTGCTGGCGGAGCGACGGCAATTTCACGTGCGCAATCTACACATTGTTTGGACCCACACCAATGTTCAACCACTGGTGGATCTCATGGAAAAATTACTACCAAACATAGAGAAGTTGGACTTGAGATTGAATATCCGAGAGTGGAGCAATTGTGGGTCTAACAATGACTGATACATGCCACAACTTAGATTATCGTCATATCTTAGGGCCCTTGGGTGACAATGCTGAAGCATATGGTCTGGAGGACGATGAGGCGTTTGACCCTGGTGAGTTTGCCAACCGAACGTCAAGTGCGCATCTGGAAATATTGATCTTATCTGTTGAACAGATATGACGCAGGAAGACCTTAGGGAGTGGAACACGCGATTAGAGACGGAAGCTCGACTGTGAAATACTGAAGACGAAGCAATCCAAACAAGCACCGAAGCTCAAGCACATCTCCGTCACGATCTATATACCTGCTGACCTCCTGGAGTTCCCTCGGTTTTGTCGCTGGGTCACGTCGATGGCACGTTCCGATGTAGTGCTTAATTTCAAGCTGGACATGGCAGAAGCTGGCTTGGAATATGAAGACATTGAGCAAATCGACACCGGTCTGGCGCACCATCTGGAGATCTGGCGGAACTCCTTTTCAACAACGATTTTCGACATAGATTGGCCAGATGACGCATGGGATATCGCGGACGAAGGATTACCCTGGCTTGAGTGGATACGCGATCAATGGCCTCGGCTAGACGAACTGGGGATGCCGTTTGACGGACGGCATGTTAGAGCTGAGTTATCACATTCGACACCGATTTGCCTGTCGTGGACGAGGCAGTCTAGTTCCTCCAGTACTGAGACAGATTGAAACAATATGATGTTATTATGAATCCCAACCATAAGGCCCTTCTTTTGAATGAGTCACTAACAACAAACGGTAAATTAGAGGGTAATTATTAACGAACCCCGACGTGAGCGAAAGCTGGCCCTTATGTAGGGATATCGCATCTGACGCGTGACGAGTCGGTTTACTAGTCTTAAATTAGACCGTGTGCGTCAGCGATTGGCACTTGCAACTTGGCTTCCACATTGCTCGATTTTGCCCCTGATAGACCATGAGTAACTGACTGGTGCGTCGAGAAGAGCAATCCCGCGATCACGGCGATTCCTGTGTGTCTTACTTACCCTCTAGTCCCTTCAGGACGGTGGAACGACGGGAGTACCGCCGCCGTACGTCTTGCATCAACTGACTCGAATGATCTCTATCAACATGGTCTCAGGCCCAAGCCACCTTTCGACGGAGTCGCCTAGCAGAGCTGAAATGATATCGAGCACATTGATACGGGGCTGGCGCACCACCTGGAACACTGGCGGAACACCTTTTTAAATGAGACTTTCGATACACGTTGGCCAGAAGAGGCGGATGATGGTGTTGCGGACGAAGGACTGCCGTGGTTTGAGTGGTTACGGAGTACATGGCCTCGGCTGGATGAGCTTGGATTACCATTTGGCGGGCCTCCTCCCAGAGTAGAGCTGACCCGCTCGACACCAATCCACATGTCGTGGACAAGGCAGCCTAGTCCCATCGTATTGAATTAGGTTAGATAAACCTGATATACTGCATGGGTCTGTTCCGATGAAGCTATCCTTCTTGACACCAATGTGCATCACAAAATGATCGACGAATTGAAAACCAACCGTAACCTGATTAAAAGTCGCCCTAAGGGGAGCAGCAGGAGTTGACGAATCGGTTTGACAAAGCTGAGCCACATCGTGTACGTCAGCGCTTATTATCCGCCTGCCACACCGTCACACGCATGTTGATCAAGAGCACTCGATCAGTGGTGCGTCGAAGAGCGACCTTGCGATATAACGGTGGTTCCCGTACGCCTCATACTGTCTCAGATCATTGAACTACAGGGTCACAGCAGTCATAGTGTATTCTGGAAGCCAAATAATGATCTTGCGGTCACCATGGTCTTCGACCCGCCGGCGAGCAACTTGACGAAGCCTGTTAGCATATATGAATGTTCCCCAGAGTAGGTATTTCAGAAAGATTGTTGCCAACGCCGAACAACTCAAAGTTTGATTAGCAATGTGATTCTACAAGACGTCGTACACAGCAGGTCATTCCCTCAGGAAATTTACGAGATGATCATCGACACCATTGCCGCTGCATCGGAAGACGCTTCCGGAGACGAGGGCGCGGAACGGCAGACGTTAAAGGCATGCGCATTGACGTGCAAGCAGTTCCTTGGGCGCTCACGACAACATCTGTTTGGCACGTTATTCCTATCGCATAAGAAGGATGCTGCGACACTGCAGACTGCATACGGTCCATCGCGTTTGGGTTTGTATGTAACGACACTGAAGATCTGGGATCCTCCTGGTGAGAGAGATCATGATCATCCTGGCACACCCGGGCCCATCCATTGGCTTGCCTCCTTCATCCCGATGTTATCCCAACTCCCGAATGTCACCACGCTCTACCTCTACAATCTGAACTGGGCAATGCTTGGGTCAGCTACTCGATCGTCCATTATCCGACATTTCTCAAACATCACATCGTTGGTCATGGTCCGCGTCAACGTCTGGACCTCGAACCAAGGGCTCCGGATCCTGCGGTCATTCCCTCATCTCAAGACGCTCGACTTGGGTGGGGTTCACTGGGAGTACCCTAATCACACCCAAAAACAGCTAGCCGTCCAGAGCGCATTGGATCTGGACTTCCTTATCATATGTGACGGGATGGATGTAGAAATAGACATTAATCCCTGGACTGTCCCTATGGCACACTGGCTATTGGCACCCCGCCCGCTGTGTCGCATACGAGCTGCGGAGCTGCACTGGGGACATGGGAATTGGCCACTACTGATGGCGATCCTGCGGAAATTGTCACCATCTCTCGAGGAATTGACGCTTCACCTGTACACCCGCTTCTACGATCCCCGTAAGTCGACCAAGCTCTCGGACGTGTCTCGTTTATGTATCCGGGCTGCAGCACTATGGAAACATGAAGCAGAGTGGTACACACTCGAGGATAACGAAATGTCTGATGGTAAGACTTACCGCTGTCTGTACAGCTCGGTACTCATTGGCATACATCAGGCGAGACTTCGAGCAATGAGGAAGAATCCGGAGCCCAACGAGCACAATTAGAGTCTGAAGCAAGGCATCACATTAATGAAGACGAGGCCTTGCCGCTCTTCGTGGGCGAATTTGATAGAAACAAGGGATTACAAGCCCTCGATTTGCGTCGCGTCATCATCTCCTTGGGTGTGGACTACAATGCCGCGACGGTCCCTGCGCTCCTCGACTGGGTCTCCTCGTTGCCAGTCAGCACCTCTTTAGAACTCACCATCAGTCTACATGAGGGAGGCGCCCCGTATGAGCATCTCGACGAGATGGACAGCGGCATCGCACGCAATGTAGAGGAATGGCGCACATCGTCGCGGAAGGTCTCGTTCTGCTTGTATTGGCCAAGGGGAGAAGAACGACATCACACCGACGGCATGCCATGGAACGAATTTCTATGCACACAGTCGCCTCGCCTCCGCGAGATGGGCGTGGCATTCGAGGGAAACGGTGTAACGCTAGATCTACCCGGCTCACCTGATCCCGTCGATGATCCCCTACTGTGGAGGCATGTTCAGGTCGACGGCGGAAACTAATGCCTCGGTTTGTCCAGTGCAGTCGTTCCGAGCACATTCGAGAAGGAAGAACAATCAAAAGGTCGTTGGCGGAGGTGTACATTAGATGGAGCAAAAGAAATTAGATCATGAATTCAATCGGCGGCAGCAGCGCGATATAGTAGGAGGTATCTCTATAGATAAGATCGTTCGGGCAGAATCGTCGTAGTAGCGTGCGGTCATTAGATGTGCATTCCGGGAGTGTCGCGTGCGGGATAGCGGACCGTGTCGAGAAGCATTGCGAAACCGAGAAATCATGACGCCTGTTTCTCAGGGGATGCTTCCCTCTCTTTAATATGTGTCGATTCGTGCTTCTTGGCCTTGGCCGCTGCGCGTGCCTGTGCTTGGAGCTGGTGGTGCTTCGACTTGCCAGACGCGGCCTCTGCGACCATTCTGAAAAGGCAAGGAAGGGTCAGAAAAACGGCTGCACCTATGAGGAACCTCCATACCGCTCGAGTTCTCTTCGCTCTTCGTCAGACTCGTCCGGCTGTGTCGACTTGAAGATCGCCCCCATCAATAGTAAACCCTGAACATCCAAGTGAGTGGAGAATATTGCGTGTAGACAGCACTTGCAGCTGACCTTCGCACGGTTATACAGGATGGGATCGGGCACCCCGGGTTCTTTCAATACATTGTCGACGACCTGCGAAGTTATGTCAGCACATTAATGTAGATAACTAGTGATGCCGAAGGACGTACTTCGCGAAGCACCTGGACCACCTCAAAGCGAGTACCTCGCCAAGAGGCCAACATGATCTACGTCATAGCTTCAGTCCCGATAACTTTGAACCCATCCGTTCTAACGCACCCTGCCAGTTACGTCCTCTTCGAGCGCGCGGAGCTCCTCTTCGGGGACCTCGCCTTTCAGCTGCAGCTTCTCCATCTCCTGCATCACCTGTTGCACTCCCAGGCTGGTACAAACGAATCAGGTATAGCTATACGCCCTGACATACCCAGTGTACTCACGCGCTACCAATGACGCCCCATGCCTCCTTGGCAAGAGAGCCCTTCTCTTTGAGCCTCGAGAAGAATCCGGGGCTGCATACGCGTGAGCGACTGAGTGGATCCATAAAGACCAATTTGGACACTCACATCCCTAAGAATTTCCGCGACTTCAAGAATGACGTTGCCTTCATGATGTACACATTCCCGATCGTGTGCAATAGCTATATACGCCATCTATCGTCAGTGATCATCCGGTCCGCTTGCACCCAGCGGGACCACGCACCTCAACACCAAAGCTCTCAAGCTTGAGGTCATCCGCCTCCTGGCGCATCTTCGCCTCGAACGTCTTCGTCTCGGGGTCGTCCTTGTCGCCGGGGTGCTTCGCCTCGACGAACGGGCGCAGGCGCTCCGTGAGCTTCGCAGTAAGCATCTCGACGCGCTGCTCCATGTTCTTCCGGCGCTCCTCGTCCAGCTCCTGCAGCTTCTTCTTCTGCTCTGGCGTCAGCTTCGCGCGCTTCTTCCCGTGCGCCTCCTTGTCTTTCTCCTTGCCGTGCTCCTTGAGCGCGGAGGATGAGGAGGACGCGCTCGGTGCGGGCGAGTCTGTAGAGGCCGCGGGCGGAGGGGAAGGAGGGGACGTGGGGGGCGAGTTGAGCGGGGACGTCGGGGCGGTCGTGAAGGTGGTTGCGGAGGCCGACGGCACGGCTTCGGGGGGGACGGGCGGCGGGGAGCCTGCGATGCCGGGTGTCGGCGCCGGGCTGGGGGCCGCGCCCTCGTTGAGCTCCTTCTCGATCTCCGCCTTCTCCTCGTCGGTCATCATCGTCGTCGCCATGCTCGTCATCTCCTTCATCAGCGAGATTTCCCCGATCTGCGGCGCGGGCGTGCACTCAGCGCGGGAAGGGGAGGAGGCGGGGGGTGCTCACGTAGTCCTTGAACCGCTCGCCGCCGAAGACGTTCGCGAAGAAGCCGGCGGCGTCCTCCATGTTGACGGGGCCCTCTTTGTCCATCTGCACGAGTAGTGAGCGGCCGCGCAGGCGGAGCACACGGATAGCACGCACCATCTTTGCGCCATTCTTGTCGTATACCGCTCGTAGGTTCTGCATTCACAGAGTCAGCACAGCGTCCGGCATGGAACATATCGGGTGGTCGAGACGTGTGGAACAAAGGGCGACGGGGTCGCTCTGTGTGCGGTCCTTCGATTGTGAGAATGATTGAACTCACAGGATCCGAGAGAACCTGGTACGCTTTGCTGAGAACACATCAACCGAGTGCACATATGCGCCACCACAGACCGCTACACACCTGATATCCTTGAACTTCTCCTCTGCATCAGGGGACGGGTTCTTATCTGGATGATACTACCCGCCGGCACCCAGACGCACGGCAATTCACAGCGCAAGCCCACAAGTGGCACCACAAAGACGTGTGCATCGTCCAAAGCGGCGAACGTTTCCAGAAATCGAGCAGCAGAGATAAAGGACACTGATCAGCACACAACGCCCGACAACCGCACGACGAGCAAACGCACCTTGATCGCCTGCTTCCTATACGCCTTCTTCAAGTCCGTGTCGTTCACATCCGGGGTCACACCGAGCTACACCACCACAAACCGACCCACAAACCCGTCAGCCGCACTGCCCCGATCCCAGCCCAGCCCGCGCGCACCAGGTCATAGTACTCAGTCTCCACCGGCGCCATGGTCGCGTCCGAGTACACTCTCGAATTCGCGGGGTGTCGAGCGGGTGTCAGAAAGACCGCGCTGCTCGCAAGGCACAGAGGGGCGGGGGCGGGCAAGCGAGCGATGTGAAGGGTGGAGGGCGCAGAGAGAAATGTTTGTGCAGCAGATCGGAGTGTGCTCGCGTCTGCGGGTGGGTCCCGGCTGCGCGCCTGCCGCGGCTGCCCTTGCCGTCCTCGCCACACAGGCTCAGCCCAGCCCAGCCCGCAGCAGCTCGGCCAGGCGCAGCATGCCCAGCCGGGCCAGGCTCAGCGCACTGCCGCGCTCAAACGCGTTCCACACCAGCCACTTGGGGTGGACCCGCACGCGATCAACGTCCCCAATCCGACTCAGGCGGGACAAAAACTAGATAACGTATGTAGAGGTAGACATTCCGAATAGTGCCTGTAAATAATGATACGTGTCGGTTCCGGGTGCAGACCGCACGCGGCGGCGACGTCTACTACTACTGTACGGCGTAAATGTGAGTATGTGGGGCAGATCAGTAGATGTAGATAGGTTGCAAGGGGGCGACAGTGGATATGGACCGAATAGATATGTATGGCTGAGCGAAAGTGGGCAGAGTTCGCCGCTATGCTGAACACCTGAAGAAATAAACACATGACACACAGCAGAGAGAGAACAGGTTGCGAAAAGAGCGAGGCGGAATGGACACAAAACGAGGTCGGGCGGGTGGCGGACGGCCATCGGCCATCAGCCGCCTTCGTGCGTGCTTGTTGAGAAGCGCACGACTTTGCGTGGGGTGAGCTCCGCCGAGGCCGAATCGTCGTCCGACTCCCGCGCGGTGGCCGACGAGGCCCCCGAGTTCTTCCGGCCGGGTAGCAGCCTCGACATGCTGAGGTGCAGCCGCGCGGGAACGAACGGTACAGATGCGCTGCGCGTCGAGCGCGGCGTAGACGGTGTTGTCGACGTTAGCGTGGAAAGCGACGCGTCAGATGCCGATGGCGTCAGGGGCGCGGACGTGGGCGCGCTGTTCGAGCGCGCGACAAGCGAAGCCGGTTTCTTCAGCGAGGAGCGTGCTGGTGGCGGCGGGAGCGACACCGCGGGTACAGATGTGCGTCGACGGTGTAGATTCGGTCGACTCGAGGAAAAGGAGGAATCGTACGGCTGAGAGGCGGATTCGAAGTGGCTGCGCGTGTAAGGCTGCGGACCTAAGCGAGGGGAGCGCAGATGCGGCGTGCGCGAGACATGTAAGCCCATGGCGATTTGTTGGATCGTGGGGCGGGTATCGTATGCATCGCGAACGTTGAAGCGGGAGGGTGCTGGAGGGGTGCTCTCCTCAGGGGTCGAGTACATCCCAGTGCTCTGCAGGATCAAAGTTCAAGTTCGCAAAACACATCGGCGTAGGTGCGGCTGGGGATCGCACTCACCATGGAGCCGCTGCCTCTCCGTCTTGTCACGCTGAACGACCGGCGAACGCTGTTCACGATTTTGGTCGCAGTGATTTTCGAGCCAGAGCTGCTCGCAGTTACCGACTCGGCCATGAGGTCGGTGCTCCAGGATCTAGACACGGCAGGTCGCTTTGGGTGTATCGCAGAGTCGTCTAGAGCATGCCTAACGGCGCAGACGTCGGGTGCAGGCGCGCCTGTACGCGCCTGCCACCGACGGGGCGGTGGGAAGGTGTTCTCCATATGTTGAAGAGGGGGTTGAAAACAGCGGCTGGTGGCGAGGGGCGCGGGGTGGTCGAGTGATGCAGGGTAAAGATCGAAGTTAAGTATAGCGGAGTTTCGCCGAAGAATTAAGGCATGCAGGAGACGGTGTGGAAGATGACGATGGGGAGCAGCTTTCGCTGGCGGGAGCGAACCGTGGCAGTCACGCGAGGGGGAGGTGCGACAAGTCAGAACGCGGACACGGCGCTCGGCCTCGGCGAATGCGTGGCTCCCACGTGCCGTGAGTGTGGCGGTGCTCTTGCCTCTTTCGTCTGTCGGTGCCTGGGCTCTCAGATCTCCGTGCGATCGCAGTTCATCACACGCAGTGACAACCTGTGCACACCGAATTGATGGAGGTAGACAAGGACAGAGGAGACGGGAGCATAAACCCGCGAACACGTTCTTGCATATAAGCTTCACCGCCAGCACGTCGATCATACACGCCTTCCATTCATTTGACGTCATGAACGCGAGAGACTTTCCGCTTTCGGCAACACCCTTGACATATTCCTGCTACACCCGCGCCAGAGCGCAGATGATCATGCTTCGTCTTGTCTCGTTCCCGGCGACTAGTCTACCAATATATCCTACATAACTCTCAGCTCGGGGAGTTGCTGCGCTATTCTCGGACAGCGCGATGACGTGGCTCACTGCCCGCTGCACACGCAAGTCCCGGCTGGTTCTGCAAGTTCCCATCTTCACGCCTTCCTACCGGACGACCGACACACCCGCCGCGAATCCAGGTCCGGCGACCTCTCCGCCCCGACGCGCCGTTCGCAAGGACCGAAATATGCTGGCTATTCTGGTAGACGATACATATATCTCCGGCTGGCTTCCGCAAATAACAGTAGACATGTCCTGCACCTGAAGCGGCATCACATCTCCGGTTTGGCCTTACCTGACGCTCTCAGTTCGTCTTCAAAAGCATCATCGACCTAGGATCGATCAACGACTAGCCTTACGGGAAAATCTCAAGCTTTGCTCACCGCTCTGGCGAACCTCTCATCATCAAGGAATCTGAAACCGACCGCTGCAAGACCTTTTGAAACTTTCAGCGCCGCATCATGCGCCTCAGGCTGTCTCGCCGACTCTGCGAACTCCGCCGTGTGGTTGCTCCCATTCGGCTCGGTCGGGATCGAGAAGAGCGGATGTATAGCAGGCAGCGCTGTCAAGGACACGGCTCTATCACTGTCCCGTCTGCGAGATTACCACAAGACGCACCGTAACTAACGTTCCCCTGAACACTCGGTCAGAAAGCAGCCTCTCGCGATGAGTTTTCAGGACTTACGAAATCTGTGGAAGCACGCATTTCCCCGCTGGGCCAAGCCGACATTCCCCACCGCCCTTGTGTCACATCGATGTACTCCTGGCCTATCTCCGCATTGTCAACTTCTGTCACCGTTGCATGTACCAATATCGCGGTACTGACCCAAGACATCGTTCTCGCGCACATCATAGTACCCAATGCCCGTCCGGACCTTTAACTCGCACGCCGTCGCATGTGCTGCAGCCCTGTGCCAGGGTGTCAGTCACTCTCAACTATCAGACAATCCCGAGCGACTCACTCGAAGCACTTCATGACGCGCCCTCGAAGGACGTTCAGCTCCGACCATGAGGGGGCGCGCACAATCCAGCGCATCTTCGCATAGTCCGGGATGACTATCGCGTACGCAAGGCCCCGTCAGCATGCGCTCCAATACCACGCGGATTGGAACAAACCATTCGGCGACCAGTCCCGTCCCGTCACGATCCCGTGCACGCGATGGGACGGCAGGATCTGTTGACGCAGCACGGAGACAGAGGAGTATGCTAGGAAGGCTGCGTCGAGGGCGTTGCGGGCGTTCCATGGGGCGGACGACGCATGTGATCTGTCCCAGGAAGTAGATTCAATGCTTATTATTTGCATGTAAGCGAGGGCAGACGCACCCGTGGCCGAAGAACTCGACGTCGATGGGCTGTGAGGCGAGCGACGGCGCGACCCACGTCGAGTTGTCCGGTCCGTCGGTGGGATGGCACCTGCAGATACACAGATCCGCTCAGTTTCGACGACCCGCTGCAAATGGGGGAAACGCACATGATGCACGCGTCCATCTCGTCATACGCGCCGTTGTCCAGCAAAATCTGCTTCCCGCCACCTCCTTCCTCCGCTATCACGAACAATCAATAGTCAGCACATCGGCTCCTGCGCACATCCCATCAGCACAGATAGCAATAAAAAGCACCTGGCGTCCCCAGCAAGACCACCGTCCCCTGGACATCATGCGCCTGCAGCGCTGCCTTGATCGCAACCGCAGTGCCCACGCCCGCCATCGCGATCAAGTTGTGCCCGCAGCCGTGCCCGATCCCGGGGAGCGCGTCCATCTCCGCATTCACGCCGATCACCCTGTGGGGCCTCTCACTGCTGTCATCCGCAGCACGCTCGCGCTTCGGCACATGCGTGTACGCTGCGCGCCACGCGGTGGAGAGCCCGCGGTAGTGCGGCGTGACCGCGAAGCCGTGTTTGGCCATGAAATTCGTGAGGAGGTCGTGCGCGAATCTGTGGTGGCGCGATGAGACATGTGTGTAGGGTGGGATAGGGCGGGACGTGCCTCTCTTCGAAACCGAGCTCTGGGTGCGCTGAGGGCGGAGCGTCATTGTCGGGCGAAATACAGGTCCCCTTCGTAGTTGTACGTACTGGAGATGTCGAGGCTTAGCTTGCGTAGAGCAGGCGCCAGCTGCTCGAGCGATTCTTCGATCGTGGTAAGCACTTCCGGACGATAGAGCTCGTCCGCCGGGGGCGCGGTGTACGCTGGCGGCTTGTCCGACGCGGGTCTGTACGTATTATTGTCTCCGATGTCGCAGTAAACACAGTTGTTTAGATGAGTGTACGCAGGCTGATGATCGATCAGCGGTCAATCGGGATGGAGAAGAGCGCGACTCACGGGTTCCGAATCCGCGTGCTGCGACGGCCCCGCCAGAATTTCGGCGTTGACCTTGGGTACGTCCCCAGGGACGATTTCTTGCGGCCTGATCTCCTCTGGCACCCTGCGTGCCTTGCGATCGGATGTGCTTGGGGCGTGCGACTCAGACGCGTCAGATATGTGCGAGGTCGTGTCGCGCTTGCGCTGCAGACCACAGAACAGCGAAGAGAAGCATCCCACTTCCATTTCGAAATGTGCCATGGAGCCGTGGTATCACTGTACGATTGTGTGCGTCACCAGGAGTGGGTCGGCACCGACGGCGGCGAGGGACGAGGGGCGCAGCTCTCGCCATGCGCGGGTATTTGAGGATCTGAGGGGATCCGTGGTCCTCGGAGGATTAAGATCAGTGGGAACCGAAGCGCTAGTCGGGCTCTCAGCTGGCGCCTTGTTCGGGTGCACGGGACCCTATTCGGGGCGTGAAATTCGAGTTCGTCGAGAGCGCCTCAGCGCGCCCATGACAGTCAAACTCATATCGATAGGCCCGTCAAGCACAAAATCACACATAGGCGGAGTTCGTCGAAGTCTCCCTTCCACGTGCTGTGGTGGCGTAGGGCCATCGATTGTGAGCGTGCTGTGGCCGTATAGCCTCGTACGGCATGCGTTCACGTATTCGACCTGAACAAGGCGAAGGTTGCCCTTGGCGGATGAGCGAAGGTGATCGAGACCTCTGCGCAACGCGTGGCACGAGACTGGTCAGTGAGGTCTTCCGGGTGTCTCTCTGGAGGCGCTCCTTGACATGTATGATGCATGGGTGTCTTTTCTATTCAATACAGCAGAAGTAGCTACTGGGGAACATGTGATGTCGTCGTAGACACGAATACGCAAGTGCAAGGTGAACCTGTAGAGCTCCTCAGCGCGTTCTGCGACGGTCCACCAGGTGTCTGTGCCACCCTACTGGTATACTGTTTCAAACCCCACCATGCGTGTTTTGGGGCTTGACGAGCCTATCGATATGAGTTTGGCTGGAAATATGAGAGACAGATGATGTGTAGGTGTTCGATGTTTTAGATCTGTGGCAGGCGCACCCCACAATACGCTACATGAGTCTGTCAGCGAACTAATGCTGAGCGTTGCACGTTCCCAGGAATACTCGCCCATTAACTAGCTAGAACAAAAAGTCCTTCCTCTTTCACAAGGGCTAGCTATCTATACGCACCGCAATGTTCCTTGTGTATCTGGCGTACGTGGGGTTTGCTGTTACATTCCGTATTCTAACAATCATGGAAAATGTACACGTCCCGCGTTGATGAAGGACTGTACAGTGATGCTAGTGGGGCAGCGGCGGGTTGTGCACGGTCGAGGGAATTCAGTTGTATGCTTTGGGCCCTGTGTAGCAGCTGTGATGCCTCCGGCGCTCTCGCGTACCGAAGTGTTATATAACCGCGTTGGTTGTGTGCATGCTAGCCGAAATGGAAAATGGGTTACAGCTGTTTTCCAGCTGGTAAAGAAACGATACACCGCTTTGCATCTCGCGCAAAGCATTCTGGGTTTCAATCGGCTGAGAGAGTCTGGTTGGTAGGGTAGCTCGCGAATGTGATCGCAGCAGCGGAGCGGCCGGCAGGCGTGATCCGCCACTGCTTGTTGAGATAAATGAAAGGAAGTGCAAAGCGGTCTAACGTTTCTTTATCAGCTGTCATAACGGGGGGCGTACTCATGTCGCCAAAACCACAGATACTCGGATCACGGATTTCGAGCGGCGCACCTGTGTAGAGAACCCAAGATCCTCATCGGTGAGGTGGCCGTTTAGGGCTTCAACCCAGTCCAAGCCTCAAGTATCGCGACGATATCTGCGAAAGAGGGTAGTAGGGGCCAGTCACTTATGGAAGAGGTATCACAATCTATATTAGTGTTCTGCGATGCTTCAAGGTGGAATTCACAGCTTGAAACCGAGTCCTAGGCCTTGCAAACAACGTGCCCGGGCACGTCGCCCCGCCTTGCCCCGCCCATTGCGTCTGCTGCGCTCAGCGGGTGCACCTCTGGCCAGCAGATCGTACCTAGATCCTTAGAACTCCGTCAACTCCGATGTGTGTATTTTTCGCGACGTGGTACGCCCCCCGTTATGAAAACAGCTGTGAGATGCACTAGATAAGATGGCAGCCTAGACATCTCTTCCAACCTGCAATTGTGCAACAGTATCGCACGAAACCCAGCCCACTGTGTTCTGTTTTTTTTACTGGACTACTTTTCCGAACGACCTTGACCGTAGTCGGCCGCCATGGAACGATTTGTGGCATCACATCGAGTAAGTATCTCTCAACGATGAGATGACGTTCGATATCGATGGTGTATACGCAAACACGACCAACGTGATAATATGTACAAGATAGGTGCCTCGCTTCGCTTCGGCCCATGGTTATCAGGTGTGACGCGTGAAGGTCACTTAGGTGAGGTCGAAACTTGTTAAAATCCAGGTAAGACTCCGACTTCCGATGAGCAGGTGCGCAAATAGAGTGCGGCGGTAAAATTAGCATACAGTGAGATACAAACATAAATTATTGCTGTGGCGCACTTAGCAAGCTAAGGGCCACAACACATGTGGAACAGGTGCGAACATGGGCAAGGCTCCGAGGGCAAGATGAGGAAGAGATTTGGGACGTGGGGACATGGGAACGCAAGACGCAAAGGCAAGGAAAGGCAAAAAAGGCAGGTCAAAAAGAGCCAAATAGGTGCAAACGAAATGCGTCCATCTGCATAAAGATACTTTAACCTCGATGCACGGGAGCGCCCAGGGCATCGCATTTGCCGCAGATGTGCCCTCTCTGCAGGCGCAGGCGCCTTCCGAGTCTGACATATGTGGGCGTGTCCAAACGGCATCATCGGCGAACAGCTCAGAAGAAAAAGATGGTTGACAGATATGTGGCTTTTGAGAAGGAGAAGATGGCTGACAGACGTTTGGCAGGTGAGAAAAGGGATCAATGTGCACTTGATAGGATCGATATGTCGCGCGGACACGTCCGCGAGGGTCTGTAAAGTGAGTCGCGTTGTGAGTCGGTGGCAAGTTCCTCTCCCCCACTCCTGACTTCCACCACACTCCAGCTCCTATTCTCACTTTTCAAGATCTACAGCTCTGCATACAAGTTCGAACCTGGTGCAAATCTACAGGATTGCGTTCTGATGTCTACAGCTTCCCAAGAAGAGAATGTCTGCCATCGTGAGTACCAGCCGGGCGTGGACTTGGTCAGATGACCGGGGGTCTTTGGCAGCCCGTTGCCGATTGCACGCTCGACTCCATGATCTAATTTTACACTCAGACAACATGACGAATTGTCTGGGCCTATGCTCTGCTTGTGAGGTTGGAGGTATGTTTTAGAGAGCATAGGCTTCTGTCAACAGCGGGTCGACGACGAGATTTCTTGCTGTGACTGTTGTTGGGATGAGCTTGCTGCTTCAAAAGACCTGGTGGACCGAAATTCTCGGTTTATCCGTGTACATTTCCCTGCGAGTGAGTAGGACAATGCCGCGTCCAGGGAACCAGTTAGCAATAGTGCATCAGGCTCTCGGCCTGGGCATTGCTTAGGTGGGCCTCAGAGCGCTTGCGAAGAATGCTTTTCCCAACAGCAATGACAGAAGTCACTTGTTTTTGAGATGAGCATGTTGCTTTTCGAATGCTCTACACGTGCAGCTCGTCTTTAACAGTGTCGTCGAATACAACCTTCGGTACTACGGCGCCAGGCCGCATTAGGCAAGTGGGACGCCCGATATGGAATATCATTCTGGCCATTTAACTCGTGCTTGACGCGGCAAGGGCGGCGAATACTTGAATCCTGACAACGTAGTTTCAGAACACGCAGAATGTACACAGGCGCAAGACAGCACGCACTCTGACAGGCCCAGAGTCTTCGGATTTCGCTCAGTTAGAACGGCTACATTGCATATGTGGTCGCTTCTGGTCACTTTCTCGGCCCGCTGCATCGGTTTCTTCTCATACCTGCCGCCACTTCTCATCAAAGCCTTACTTCTTTATATTCCCCCCGCTCATTTCGAAGGCAAGATCAACCGATGGAAGAAGGATCGAAGATCTGCACCCGAGTGCAGACGCGAATGCCACGATTATCGTCGGAGGTTCAAGCTGGTAAGAGACTTCGGAGGTACACTTCTTGCGTGCGTTCAAGTCACATGCATCGTGGAGTTTCAGTTAACAAATTTCTCTCTAGCCTATCTGTTGGGTTCCTGCAGGTTATCTCGGGCCCCAGTAGTAGCGCATCCGTCGTTGCATGCACCATGTGCACCATCATTTGTTCTCTTATTACGTGCTTCTTTGGCTTTTTCTACCTGTGGATTCTGGGGATCACACTAACTACCTCTGGGGAGGCGGATTTATGGGTCCGGGTAAGCCTCTTTATCATGTATAAGGCCGATCCTGACGCTGTATATGTACTCGAAGAATCTACAGTGTGGAAGCCCTGGAAGACCCTCGTGGCGCGATCATTCGCTCACATTGGCTGCACCATTCTCATGGCTAGGGTGGTAAGAATCTAGAACATATCCGCATTCAATATGCTCAATACTTGACTGGCCCTGCGTTGCTTCAGGACAGCGATCTCGCTCATCACCCTCGTAATAGCCATCGTTGTGGATATTGACAATCTGTCTTCCAATACATCGAACAAATTCTCTCGGCCTGCTCTGATATCAATCATCGTATTCCTTATTTTACTGCTACTCGGCGGCCTTGTACATCTTACTATATGCATCATGAACCTACGTCAATTAGTGGCTCATACTCACCGCAATAGCTCGTTTTTACCTATGTGACACCGCAATTGCTTCGATAACATCTGTATTCGGTACTATCTCCTCATCATGTACATATCGGAGGCTATATGACTTATCTACAGCGATGCAGATCGAACGGAGAGAAACACTCCATTTGTATGCCGTGATGTCGCCCTAGATTAGCGCGCGCACTCTTTGGCATTTTATGCCCGGGGTCTGTACCCGCATGCAGAAGCCCGCTCAAGAAACTCATCGCCAGTGATGCGCCAGGGCACAGATCCGCTTTCGGAAGGTAGCTTCTGGCCATGGTAATTTTCCCTCACCGATATTCTGTTCATCCTTCGTGCACCCACTTCGTGCGACAAACTGCATGGATCATTCGACGTCATCTCATCATCCAAATCTCCGAGAGCTGCCAGAACGCTGGATATGTAGTGAGAGCGGAGAGTGGCTGAATATGTCAGACGTACGTCAACGCATTCGGGGACGCAGCCATCTGGGGCATAGAGCACAATACAGCCAGTATCCTAGATTCTTACGCTTCGTTGATCTCGCCCTCCGACACAATCCCCTCGTTTTCCTTATTTCCATCTCCAGTGTAGAGGGAGCCATCGTCAAGATACCCAGACAACCCTATATCGAGAGATCCGCCCATTGGTGCCATAAATGATGCGAAGCTGAGGCCAGACAGCTGTGAGTTCAGACCGCCGCTCTCCGACAGATTGTGACCGGTCTCCGTGTACGCAACCTCGCGGACGTTCAAAAGGAAATGCGAAACAGTGATTGCTTGCAATCTGCAAAAGGCTGAGATGCGGCATAGATACCTGAAGCCCTGGGTCACGTACGGAGCCTGGAAAGTCGAGACATACGACGTCTTCAATGAGCAAGTAAGCTGGGCGACGTTCAGCTGATATTTAGTTCAATCTCACCCAATATATTACACTAGGTGGGCCGATCGTATTGATCAAGGCAGCCGCGCTCAGAAACAAAAGTATACTGCGTAATGATTGTCAGATTGAATAAAGTGGAAAGGCGTATGGATTGGTATTACGAGAAGTGCAGGACGCCTACATTGGACGTCAATTCGTTAGCTGTCACGTATCGGTCCTTTAGAGGCATCTGCAGGCAAAATCTGCCTACCATTTCGAAGTAAAACGCTTGCGATAGGCGAACTGCTCTGCGTGCGGTCAAACAACTTGGCCGTATCGCGCCCCTTGCGATAGGTGACAACAATGATTGCGAGGTCTGCCAACAGCGAGATCGCGGGCCCCACGAATGATATGATGTTCACTGCGGCAAGTTGTGGTTGAACCGTAACCACAGTACGAGATGAAGATGTTCAACTCACCACTACGGAAAGTTAGAATCAAAGTCTGCGCAATGATTCTGAAAAATGCATACATATTATATTCACGGATTGTCCAATCAATCACCGGCGAATATGTGCAATTCCAGAAGACGACTCCTGGTATGGACGTCACAGCTTGCGGTCCCGTGTTGAAATACTGCATTACGTGAGTTCACCATTGGCCCCCATTCTCCGCTCTGACTAGAACTCACCAGATCAGCGACCACCCCTCCCAGACCGAACACAAAAATTACGATCGAGATTACCCATTTGCCCCCAGTCAGTGCGCAGAAGCGTGACGCAGTGAACGCTAGCGCAAAGAGTACAAGGTGAACCTTGCGCCTTACACCAACGAGCCGAGACTCTGCCGTACCTGCCTGGATGACGTTCAGCAGGAGTTGCGATGCAAACCACAGATTTTGTGCAACACTACACCTTTGAAAACCTTATGATCAGTCCTATCTGGTCGGGTCTGAACGAGAGATTTACCCCGTGGAAATCGTCAGAACATTGTATGTTGTAGGAGCCCCTGAAGTGGTCCCAAAGCCGAAATTGACGTATGTTTGTATAATGGTCCACAGGAGCAAGCCAAGACGATTTGCCAAGAATAATAGAGTGACACTACTGAACTTGCGACGCCATATGTACTCTACTTCGTCTGCCAGTGTTATGACTTGGTCGTAGAATGGCAGACCTGGTTATTCGAATATCAGAGCGCGAACATTCCATCACGAGAAACTTCACGGACAAATGCTAGCCATCCAACACATTGACGTTGCCCTGCTATAGTATGAGGCAGTGAGCACTAGGCGCAAGAATGAGACACGTACACATCTGTGACAAAGGTCCCGGGTTGCGACATTCAGGCGACGCAACGTTCCAAAGGGTGGAATTGGGAGTGCACTGTAGAGCTCAGTCACTAGCCATTTATAACGACAAGCTTGACCTCGAGCATTAGCGACTTACGGACTACTGACCCCGCACCCCAAAATCTGGCAGATGCTCAGAAGATGAATGCTTCGATTTCCATGAACATACTGTGGTCAGGAACCCGAGTCTGGATCTTTTGACAGTGCCTGGTTGACGCCAGAATACAGCCCGCCTGGTATCTTCTGCACAATGGAAACACAGCGTAATTGGATATGCCAAGTGGCGCAGACGGTATTCGTAGCATTTCGTGGTCAGTACGAGTACCAGACCAATTTGCAACGCTGAAGTATTCAATCCACGTCTGTACATGCAATCTTCGCCTTGCGGTGCTAATAGATGCCTAGTGACTGGGGACATCCACAAGCTCAGGAATGTGATGAACGGTAGCTTTACAGTGTCAACCTCCGGATGCGCGCATTCCTGTAGGGCAGAGGGCACGATGTTATTGTGGAGTATCACTCCCAAAAGACTGATGAATGCAAGTCAACCATTAAGATTGCAACGCGCGCCCTACCGTCCCAGGAGCTGTATCTGTCATCTACGAGGATCATAGTTTTATCTGTCAGGAAGCTAAATACTACCGCTAGCTTCAATTGCACGGAAGCACCTCTGGCCATGGTTCGAATTTGATAAAGTTAGGTTCGAGTGATACCGTCGTACTAATCCGGTGATTTATTATCACCTAAATCTTGATCCGAACATGGCAATCAGAGTAAGGATCGAACAAGGTCTTCCTTTCAGACACGCAACAAAACGCGCGCACAAAAGAGGAGCCGCAAGATCGCAATGTACTCAACAGACGGGTTATGACCAGAATCAGCTCCCACAAGCTCCTTAGAGCGTATTGTGGGAGCTTCAATCCCGGACAGATCACGTCCGTCGGATAATTCTCAGCCGACAGCGCGTGCCGACAACGCGCAGATGTCAATGAAGCTTCCGTAGTGTGCATCATAGCACTTGGTCGGCCAGCTCTCGAGGCGAGTGCGCTGCCTCGGACCTTGGTCACCCCGTTATCACCAGTATAGAGGCACCACCGGACTCCGTCCTGTATCGCGGTACGGTGAATAATCCATCGCGGGAGAGACCTGGGCTGGCGAGCTCCAAGCGTTTGCGCTGGTGGTGAAAGCGCATGAGGGGAAGACATGCTCACATGCAGGCACATTAATGCTCAAGGAGGCATACCCCCTGTGTCCCTTGCACAATTTCCGTACTCCAAAGCGGAGCGTGAACGCAAGTAACGTGCATCTGGAGGTAGGCCTGCTGACATGGCGTATGTGCCTCCAGCACCGCGCCCGCATTCACTTTGCGAACCCGGACACACTTCAGGCCTACGTCTCTGCAGCCTGCTACTCCGGCCCATACTTTCTCAGGAAAGGCGTACTCCAGCATAGGGGCGTGCGCTTGATGCAAGGAGAATGCATGAACGTACCGCGTGCTCATGTGCGACACGCTTATAAACTTGCGAGAAGACGGAGACCTTGTCCTGCGTTATCACAGCGAGGGGTTGTCCATAGAAAGGTCCACATTGGCATTGAGAAGAGTATGGATGGAGAAGGACACACAGACAACGGACTGGGACGACAAGAGAGGCCGACAACAGAGACGCAACTGCAGATGCAGTCGGACGTTCGAAGAGCCTGCGTGGGAAAGCACGCAACGGGCGGCTGCGTGAGATTGGATCGTGCGCAATCGCCGGAAGGAGCCGACAAGCGCTCATCGCAAGCGTGGCTGGTGGCGGCGTTGACTGCACCGTTGTCCTCTGCGTATTGCGCCTCCATGAATGGGTCCTGACATACAGCGCGAATGACTCTTCATGGGTACTGTCACAGAGATTGCGAGCTCCAGATTCAATGTCCGCGATGCGACAGATGTTGGTCAACCTCAGCCCCTGCAGATCCACTTCTACTCGTGTCTTTCATCCCAATGGTACGAGGACCTCGCGCGATGAATGTACTTCGAAGTTCGCATTCATGAATTGACATTGATTCTAGCTAGGTGAGAAGAAACTGGCAGTGAAACGTCCCGTACAGACTGAGGTCAAAATGCCACTCGTGATTCCCGCCTTGGACGACCGTCCGACGTCACGCCACTTCCAGGAGGTGCCACGACATTCTCAGTTCAGCGATCTCGCCTTAATATATGTTAATTCCGCTCGCAAGGATGAGGGCGCACTTGGCTTATGCACTGCATGTCCGATGTCCATGTTCGATCCGCATCTCAAAATAGTTTTAGCAGTGAATGACAAGAAGGCCGGTCCTCCGTGACACTCTCCGCTATCTGTCTAAGTGCTCTGCCCGTTCAATTGGAAGACCTGTTTGCCTTGCATGCAAACAGCTACTAACATCAGACGTACAAGGGAGAGCCCCGTAGATGGCAGACTAGCACACACACGCACGTCTCGTCATTATTCAGGGTCCGTGTATGTTGAGGGGACATCGTCGTGGACTTTTTAGGATGCAAGTCCTTTTCACAGTTCTTTCCGACTTTCGGCACGCATCCGGTCCAGTTCGAGTTTGTTGCAATATGCATGAAGTGCGTCCAGCTAAATTTGACTTCGGCTACTTTTCATTACATCGGAAAGAATGGAAGAATTATGTGTTGGGGTGATAAACATGCCAATTCTAGCGCGTCATTCATATACCATACTGAACATATTCTCGAAGACAGTTGGCACCAAGACCGGAGCATAGCTATGCTTACGGTTATCTATGCGTCGTTCGTCGCATCTTGATCCCGGAGCTCTCCACTTTCCCGGGATTCCACTTCAGCGTCGGAGGACTCATCCTCAAACTCTTCTCGCGACCCAATGTCCAGAGATCCGCCCATGGGTCCTACGAACGATGCAAATCTGATACCGTGTTGTGACGAGCGCGCCTCACTGCTCACGGACAGGATGGGCAATGTCTGCTGTGTCCCGAGATGGTGAACAATGTTCACATACGCAGCTTCACGGAGATTGAGTAGAAAATGCGAGACAGTCATAGCTTGGAGACTGCGGAATGTTGAGACGACTGCTAGGAGCAAGAACAAGGCAGCACTAAGTCACATACGGAGTCTGGAAGACAATGACGGTCGATGAAATCTGCGCTCAGCATGTCAGTCCCTCGAACAGTGTAAGAAATAAATTTGTTCTTACCCAATCAATGATTGTAGGATTGTTCATGTATGTGGCAAAGCTAATGACGTTGAAGAAAAAGAGAACACTGCATGGTACGTCAGATTGATGTAGCACGGGCCATCATGATTTGCGTATTACGTGAAGTGAAGGAGCCCTGTAATAGAAGTTCAAGCATTAGCGTTGATTCCTTGACAGGCGCATGCAACCCACCATCTCGGAGTAAGATTGATGTGATAGAATGATTAACGTGCGTTTGGCCGACTAGGCTAATTGTGCTGCGCATCTTACGCCATGTAATAGCTGTTGCTGCAAGGTCCGCTAGTGCCACTAGTGCTGATATGGCGGGTCCCACGAGAGACAGTATGATGCTCACTGTATCAAAGTTCTCGTAATTTTGCCGTTTGAGATCACCATGGATGACTCACCGCTGCGAAGTTTTTCAGCTTAGGTTAAGCTCACGTAGCATGAGATATCCGCACCTCCCATAGTAACCACTCGCCCAGGAGACGTTATCAGACCACTTGCACTGCCAAAAGCGAATTCCTACGAAATTTACGATAGGTTGCGGTCCCGTGCCGAAATGCTGTAGGCTCGGTTGTTCAATAGTTAACTTCTTGATTTCTCTGGCTGGGCGCACCATATAGATGAGACCTCCGCTCATACCGGAGACAAAAATGATGGCGGAGATGAACCATTGGCCTCCACTCAGTGCATATATGCGGATTGCTATGAATGCTGTTCAGGGACGTTGAAGTGAGATTCACCTGACCATGCCCATGAGCCGACGGATTGTCCCGCTTACCAGCCTGAATAATAATTAACAGCATTTGCGACGCCGAGGTGAGATTCTGCGCCACCTGGCAGCTTTTAGAGTTCAGCGATCAGTCTATTTGGCCTCGCGTGAGTATTGTAGACTTACCCGATAGACGATGTATGATCTTCGGATCCAGACTCCGCAAGTGCATAAGTCGTCCCGAAACCAAAATTGATGTATACTGCGAGTAGTGTCCACAACAGTAGGGAGAACCGATTCATCAAGAACAATAGCGTAACGCTGCTAAACTTTCGACGCCATATATACTTCACTTCATCTGACAGTGTCGTAACATGGTCGTAGAAAATTAGACCTGGAAGCAGTTAAAGGCAAGGACAGATCAAGAATAGGAGGTCTCGCGTACAAATGCTTGCAACATAGCACATCGAATTTGTGCTGCTAATGTGTCAGTGTGGTTGGCAGTTGGTGCAGAAGTGTAAAACCCACAGGTCCTGAGAGTAGAGCTCAAGTTCCGACATGTGAGTAGTAGACGATCCGAAAGATGAGGTTGATTGTACGCGATAGAGTGTGCTTGGTACTCGTTATAACAACGACTTCGGGCTCAGAATCCAGTAATTCCTTGGAAAACTTAAGCAATCGTTGCTGCAACATAAAGTAGCCAAGCGGATCCGAATAAGAACCAGATATCGTCTATTCCCATCTCGAGGCATGTGGCGGGGTACACAATGACGCCAAGGCCAGAATCCGCGACAAAGTAGCTATATTCGATCTCGTCTGTCCCATGATAAACGGCGAAAGAAGGAGCTCGTGTTTCAAACATGACTTGCCCCCTGCGGGCCGCGGTCAACGGCGAAGAGCTTGAGCACGCTCTAGCTGCTAGCATTTATGCGTGGCTCAGGACCGGATGCATGACCAGATACACGTGTCCTAGAGGCGAGCACTCCAGCCTACTGCTCCCACTCGACCTCCATATAGATTGGAGCAGGTGGTCGCAATGCGAGGTTCATGTGTCTGGGAACCCTGCACGCCACCGTCTTGTACCGCCACATCCGGCGGCGCGAGATCGCAGGCGGCGTTATAAAATGTGCCAGAGGCATGATCTTGAAAGTGCGACGAGCCCTAGGCTCTGTAAAGAAAGCCGAACTCCTTCTTAGGCAGGATCAGTAAAGCAACGTTTCACACCGCCCGACGCCTGACAAGTCGAACGCAGTTGTCGGCGCTGAGGAGTCCCCTGGTCCTGTCCGTTGCGAAAGAGATGCATAGCAATTGCGACTCACTAAATCACCGATCATGTTTCGGAACGTTCAGAATGGCCGTGCGATGTGCGGAAGATCGAGCGAAGCAGTGACGTGTGCAGGGAGCGAGTGAATACCGTGGCACGTGAAGCGTCCGAGTAACAAGGGGTCCGTCCGCATCGTCATTTCTAACAAGATATGGCGTCTTCCGTGCCCACGGAAAAGAAAGAAGCGATGAAGCTGTCGGCCAGCAACGATATGCTATTGCAAGCCCGAGTGGGAGAAAAACGCCACATCTGAAGCCCAGGAGCCGAGGACGCAGACGCATGCCACGTCAAGCACTAGGCAGAGTCTCAGTTTGCATCAGCCGTATTGTGAGACGTGAGAGTGCCCGAGACACCTCGCGCTGGACCACGCTGAATTTCCGCATCATGAATCCGGATATAACGAATT
The DNA here is from genome assembly GCA_000320605.2 of Gelatoporia subvermispora B. Classification (NCBI taxonomy): domain Eukaryota; kingdom Fungi; phylum Basidiomycota; class Agaricomycetes; order Polyporales; family Gelatoporiaceae; genus Gelatoporia; species Gelatoporia subvermispora. The sequence continues at coordinate 1,971,393 of KB445794.1, forward strand.
GAGAGTCGTAGCTGTGCGTCATTAAGGGATGAAGCGTGTCAACACGGTCTCTTGAACGTCATTCGGTATACGATGGCCGTGACCGCAGTCCACTTCTAGTACGGTAGTATGATTTATGATGGCCAAAGGTTGCTGATTCTCTCATATTCTTACAATTTTGTTTGCATGTGGCACAACGTAGTTTATCGCGATACTCACCAAGGCCAGAACCTTGCACACGCCACTCGCTCATTCCTCGCCAATCGAGAACGGCCGTTTGCGCTGTTTACTAGGATGCTATTAGTAGCATCCGTTGCGTGAAAGTGGAGCATGTGGTCTTCGTAGGTACGTAGTTCGAGAAGCATGTCACGATCTCCGCCTGCATCGGGCTCAGATAAGTGTACTGAACCTCCTGCCTGAGATTGGTCCTGCGCTCAGCGTAAGCTACGAAGATGTGGCAGCAAACGTACCGGTAGCTTGAATGCACTCCTGGACTTGATATGTCAGGCCGCGAGTCGCAGGCTGGCTCTGCGCGAAGGGACCAATACCCGGAGGGCAAGGGTATTTGACCATTGGCCATTGGTGGTAGTCGATGGAAGAAAATATCTCCTGGACCTATATAACTTCCTTGAAACCTGTGATGACCCGAGTGGTTATCGAAGCTCACCTGTGCCTCGATCCTCATCATCGATACTATGAGCGTCGATTTGGATGCTACTGCTATTATCCATGCGAGAGACTGCGGTTTTCGTCACGTTGAGAGGTCAAAACAATGAGAAGAGCTGTTATGAGAGCGCACATACCAACCATTAGTTGGTCCAATGGAAGGTCGTGAAGTTCCGCCACACTTCGGGCATGCAACCACCAAAAACTCGCAATATGACCCCGGGGAAGTACACAGTTGAGTTCATGTACATATAATTTGTCAGGCTCAACAAGGTGTCTGTGTGGAAATGATAATGTCAGTCTCATGTAAGTCGTAGAACATGTGACACACCTCCACACCCACTCGCCGCTCATATCAATGTGGTCAGCATTCTCGGGCGCCCCGTCTACAAATGCCACGTATTCGCGAATGACAGCGCCGCGGTCTTTAATGACATCGCAAACGCTGCCGAGGCGCACGAAATGATGGTGTTGGGGATGCTCGTATCCATAGTCTCCCACATTGGCATACATATGATGTGGTGTATCGGAACGAAACGACCACATTCTAGGTAATCGAGCCTTGCGAGGGTCAGCGATGTTGCACTCTAATGGTGCTGACTGTGCCTCGCAATCAAGAATGCTTATCACGCTGCGCGAAGCTGCGCTGAAGTCGATGTCCCAGGAAGTTCGGTCTGTCTGGCCATTCATTAGTCGCCCGCCATCCATACAAGTGAGCGAAAACGTACAGGATTTGCTTGACATTCCTGATACCTGGATCAGTAATATAGAATACCAGAGGTGGAGTGACATACGTAACCCATTGCTCTATTCAGTGAGTAACCGAGACAGAAGAAGTTAGTGTGAAGGACATCCTCAGCTGAGACCAGAAGAGTGCTTCGTCCTTTGATCGATAGTGAGGCCAGACATTGAGAAGTATGTGAATGCAGCTAGTCGCATACATCTATCAATGCAGGGTACATAGTGAGACAGTCAGTGACACGGACCTCCCCGTCGGTTGAAAGAGGGAAACTATTCATCTTGAGAAATCGCAAGAGATCCTGCGGTACGATACTCAGTTTGAGTTGAGCGCGATGTGATGCTCAAACGAACTTGCCAGTCCACGTGCTAATAGAGCAGTGTGAGGTGACATGCATCAATCATGTGAGGTCGTTTCAATTGTACCATCTGAAAAACGCAGCGAAGCTTATCAAACACGCTGCCGGGAGTCCTCAAGTATCTCCCGAGATCAATATGTCCTGCAACTAGGAATGAGGCGATATCAAGGCTGAAGTAGACGACAAACCAGTTTCTAGAACAATAAATGCTTGCTTCGTACCAGGGTGAGATCGCCCGAGGAATTGTGCCATATGCGGGCTACGGCTGAGGTGTTTTACCGCTTGTTAACGTTCTCGAAATGAACGATCGACGCTACTCACTAAGAAGGAAAGCTCGTAATGAGATTATTCACTTCGTCCTGTATGAGCCCATGCATTAGCTAGTCGCTGGTCACTCTTGACCACGCACCTCAGTCGAATGGTCCTCACAAAGATATCGGACCACCACGGCTCGTCCATTCCAAAGAGCAATCAACTCCTCGCTAAATATGTTGTCGATTGATTGGCCAACGACATGACGCTTCTCGCGCCATTCCAATTCGCATTCGCGAAAGTAACGATGCTAGCTGAATATAAATCGAGGAAACGCGGGTATGACATATGCTGGCACACCTGATCCTGAGTATATGTGACTTGTCGCAGAGCGTTGGTGGCCAATGCCGACACTATTGTACGCTATTTATGTGGGCAGGCTGAATATAACACCACGTGATATCGGAGAGCGACCACCGACCAGGTAGGTGTGTCCCATCTGGTCAACCGTTTCGATGTGCCCTTCTAGCTTAGTCTTGATGGTGCCTTGGTGTATCCAGCGAGAGACGCGTCGTAAGTTGGAGAGCTTTTCTAAGTCTTCCTGAACCGTTTTCAACGTTCTGTACAGAACATCAGCCACCACCTCGCAGCCACAACAGAGAAGAACTCACAACAACATCTTTACAAGCTGCAGATCTAGGCTCGGATCGATCACATAACGAAACTTGTCGAAGTCTTCCTTCAATTCATGTCCAAGTTCAATGACACGGTTTCTCAGCTTGGTGCAGACCTCCTTGTCCTTCTTCACATTCTACGACGGCTTATCAAGAAAGGGAGAGGTGTGTTAGGAGACTCTTTACCTCGATGGTCTTAAGAATCTCGAGCAACGCGCCTACAACTGCAGGTAGAGCGGGTACAATACTAATCGCAGTACATGCTTCCTTAAATGCGGCGAGCATAGTGATGGAATGAGACAGTATCTCGTCCGAGCTGGGGTGGGGCATCGAGAGCCTCAGGCTCTGCACCATGCGCAGAGAGCGGGTCTTCTACTTCTGCTAGTATCTTATATATACATGGGCCAAAAGAACAGCCCAAACATTGGCGGTGCAACTGCACGACCTGCTGACGCATTGATTCAGCATGCATTTCATAGAACGCTGTGAGGCGGGAGATGCATACTGATAACCACCGCCCTTTTTCTATGCCTTTCCGAAAGCCCAGCGGGATGGTATCAACTACACACGCCTTGTCGTACCCGATATGCGGATATTGTCCAAGTCATGTATCCTGATCGTCAAGGAGCTGTGGGCCCATGACCGAGTTATCAACGAACGAGTCCCGGGATGGCCGCCAAGGTTGGCTTCCTCCACTTGAAAGGTCGTAAATATCACGCAGTCGTGACGGCGGTATGCGTAGACTCCGTGAACGCTCGACTCGATGGTGCATTGTGATAGGAATAGCTGCGCTGATGCATGATCGTCTCAGACAGCGGGCGGCCTGGTCATCCGGTCCGACCGGCGGCATTTCGCCTGGTACTTGCGGAAATTGACATCGTATAGAAAGATACAGCGCTGTCGATATCCTCTCGCAATGATCAGTTGCGCGAGTCCTGAGGCCTGAGACTTTGAGGACGCATTAGAGCCTAGATAGCTAACATGGCGACAATCCATCACCTGAGATATGCATCGTCTATTCAAGGAAATTTTCGATACTCAACGTTGACGTAATCGTCATCTCTGCCCAGTCACATGTCATTCTCTCTACAGCACGCAGCCCCTCACGCACGCCGGCGGTCGGCTAACCACTACCTCATATTTTAATGCTGCCAGAACCATTAGGGAACCAGGCGTTCTACAGAGTCTCTGTCCTGGAGGCAGGTTTCATCCAACTACCTCTTGCATGGTACATCCAGGACGCAGACCCACGTGAGACACGCATCGTCCCATCGATGGTGTTCTGCCTACAACATTCTGTCTCTAAACATTATATTGTGTTCGACCTCGGTCTCCGTAAGGATACCGAGAGCTATCCGCCTTCGATACGATCTCTTATCGCAAAGGCAATGCCTGTCATTGTACCGCGCAGTGTCGATGAGTCACTGATGCAAAGCGGAGTGAAACCGCGGGACGTGAAATTAGTTATTCTCAGTCACCTCCACTTTGACCAGTGTGTATATGGTCCATTTACGAATGTCTGAAAACAGTCACTTACTTGAGGGAGCGCGTAGCATAGGCGATGCCACTTCCTTTACGAACGCCACATTCGTACTTGGCGAGGGCAGCGATGAGCTGCTTATCAATGGGTACCCCACTAATTCGAAATCAGACTTCCTCAAATCCAGCGTTCCTCACGAGCGCACTCGGGTTCTTACTAGGGAAGACTTCGAGACGTCCATTGGGCCCTTTCCCCGCGCGCACGACCTCTTTGGAGATGGCAGCCTGTACGTGATCGACGCCGCCGGTCACTGCAAAGGCCATATCAATGTGCTTGCGCGAACGTCTTCTGATGGGTCATGGATATACCTTGCAGGAGATGCAGCGCATGATGTACGGCTGTTGACAGGCGAGGCGCGGGTTGGAACGTATATCGGACCTGACGGTACAAGACGTAGCAGGCATGCAGACTTGGTACAAACGGAAGAGCATATTCGGAGAATTAGCCGTTTGCTGGGGATATCGCGAGTCCAAGTCGTGATTGCACACGACTGGGAGTGGTATACACATAATCGAAACATTTTCGCCAGCCCTATCCCCAGCCACGTAAAAGCTAAGTTGTAGTTGTGAACTCTTTTACATGGAATACAGTACCAACATACGAGATCCATTACCCGTGGAGATGCGCAAACCATTTACATACTGCATGTGTATGTACTTAGTTCGAAGATTGGGCGATTGATTTTTGGAAGGAGCCACTATGCTCCTGATCCCGAGATCGAAGAAGGTAATATGTCTGTAGTATGAGCATGTCAGCAAGGCAAGGGTGTGACGAATTCACAGCTGGAAGTACAAATCACGCTATAAAAGTCGGGTTCATATAGCCAGTCATCGCGTGGCTCTATGCAATAATGCAAACTTCAGATGACTTAGGTGTCGAACGCTCTTGCCGACAGAACTGATCATTACAGTACATTGACGAGCTGGTATAATACACTGAGCTATTGTACTTGAGAACGGCAATACAATACGATGATCCGACAAAATACCAGAGGCATGCCCTAATCGTGCATCAAATACAGCCAAATTAATCTTCTCCCCACCATCTTCCAAGCCCCATTCGCCTTGTCTTTCGAAATACGCCGCAAACTTATGACGCGTCACACAAAGAAGAACGGGTCGTCTTCGATCACAGCGCTCGCATGAAGGACTCGAAGTACCGGTCGATATCGCGATGATGCTCGAATGGCGCGACCATGGCGACATAGCCATCTGGGCGCACAACAACGAGTGCACCACGGGCGTCGATTCCGTACGCCTCATAGCCTCCACCGCCCGTCCGCCCAAACATGTCACTGTCGTCCACGAGGACCCTGCGCACAAGCACCAATCAGTCACCGAACACCTGGACCAGATCGACTGAACCAAACGCACTTGGACCAATGCGAGCGGAACACCTCTGGGATATCCGTATAATCCACGTCATCCTTCGTGCCCGCGCTGATCGCGAGCACGTCCATAGCATGTGCATGGACACGTAAGGCACCCTCCGGGCGCGCCATGTCCTCCGCGAGGCTGTGCACGCGCGCGAGCTGGGCGGCGCTGGGTGCGCCGGTGAACACGAGCAGCTTGAAGCGCGCATCAGCGGGGAGGAGGTCGTGCAGCTCGACAGGTCGCGCGTCCGCCGCGCGCACAAACACGTGCGGAAGCATGCGCTGTCCGATTACCAGGTTGCGCGCCGCGGACTGGTGCGTCGTGTTAACGACGAGCGAGGGCGCATAGTGGATGCCGATGCCAGATGTGAATGCGCCAAAAGTTTGGAAGGCCCTGCGGGAGATAGGTGAGGAACTGGAAGAAGGATGACGACATTGGACTTACTCCACGAATTCTTCGTGCGAGACGCCTTCCTGGTTATCATCCGTCCGCGGTTTGCCCGAGAACAGCGCAGAGAATGATTTGTCGAATGCGATGAGATCTTGAGCATACTTCCTTCGCTCGAACTCGTACTATCCGCGAAGGTCTTTCAGTGACTTATCCTCAGGTCTCAGTCAATACTTACTGTCTTGAGTAGGGACATGTCCGCCCAGCCACGCAACACATGCGTGAGTTTCCAAACTGTTCAGCGGCTTGTGAGATATAGTATCGGTACATGATGAGATCGCTACTCACTGAGGTTGTGCGCATCGTTCATACTGGCATTCATCCCCTGGCCTAACCATGACGTCAGCGCTAAATTTACGTGCGACCGTGCACATGGAACACGAACCAGCCTTCGGTGAGTGCGTGTGGCACGCGTCGCCCGCAATAAAGACACGCTCGTGCACCGAGAACTTCGAGGCCACACGCTGTCCAACTATCGCACAGCCGCGATCAGCACTCTGCAAACAGGTGAAGATGACGTCACTGACTAATGTAGAGTGTCCACCAGTCGATCTCGCCGTCTGTCTCGATGCGGAACGGGCGGAAGGACTTCTTGGCGACATCGAGCAGTCGCTGTGGCGTCACGCGCGCCTTGTCGACGCGCCGCGTGTGCGGATCGAGTACGTCCGCATCCGTGAGCTGGATGTAGAGCCGGATTTTGTCGCCCTCGCGCGGGATGACCATGCACGACCCGTTGTCCGAGTGGATCGCACACTTGTTCCGGATGTCGGGCATGTCGGTCGACGGTACCATGTCGACAACGCCCCAGATGTAGTCTATCAAGTTGAGGCGGGGTGAGCAGGCGGCCCGGAACTGTCAAGGGATGGGTACTCGCCAGTCTGCTCGCCATCCATGGAGATGCCGAACGACTTGCGCACCCACGAGTGCGCACCGTCCGCACCGACGAGGTATTTTGCGTACACAATCTCTGTCTCGCTCTGCCCCTCGGATGCGTCTAGATGTTGCAATACGATCTAAACCAGCAAAGTTAGAACAGCCTATTCTTAGGAGCCCCTTAATGTGGCAGTACCTTGATTGGGTGCGACTGCGGATCCTTGAGCACAATTGGGTTTTGGTCGAGCTCAACGGCGGTGGGAATGATCGGGCGCTCGACAGATACACCCATAGAGGAAAGCGAGTCCAGGAATATGGCCTCTATTGCGCCCTGGTGCAGTGTGACCTGCGATCTTTTCGTCAATTCCGAGATTGAAGTTCGACGTGTGGAGGGGACGTACCTCGAAGGGGTAGCGGGCAGTGGGCGCCGTGATATCCGGCGCACGGCCAGTACGCTGCATGACAGATTATCAGTATCATGAACCTAATATTCCGATGTTGAACCCTAGAATGGGAAAGCTAATGCCAATGGTGCCAGTTACACCAGCCTAAACAAGCAAAGTGCTATATGGGCCGTATAACGGCGTGCTCATGGCATCAGGAAACACAAGTATGGCAGGGCCTGCTCGTCGTAGCTGTACGCAACAGGCAAACATAAACTGAATGGCACCCGACTTACCATAATACCACCTTTAGGGCTGGGATTGTAAAAGGCCTTCCGACACCAAGTTAGTCGCCGTCAGGTAAGGGTCTCATGCACTATGGGACATACCGCCATATGCATCTGGTTCCCCTCTCGCAGCAGACGTTCTGCAAGGCCATAGCTCTGTGGCGTAAGTGAGATTGGGCCGCGCTTGCTCAGTGTATGACGACGTACCTGCAAAACCTCGATCGTGCGTGGTTGAATACCATCTGCCTGCCCTGCTGCAACTTTGGACGGTCTATATCGCGTCAGACGGTGGATATGGATGCACGCGCTCAAACGCACCGTTGATCGATAATGCGCACGTTTACGCCTGCTTTGGCGAGGCCGTTGGCGCACATGAGCCCCGCAGGGCCTGCACCGATGACGAGAACGTCGACTTCGGATTCACGGACGAGGGACGCAGGCATTTCAGTGAGGTTTTGCGAGGAGACAAGTGGGGTCAGTGGGTTGCGACGGAACCCGGGAGAGCATTATATAGGGAGGATCCATGGAGAGGACCACTCTCGGAACTCACATGTTCGCTCCTGTCGACCAGGTTTCCTTATGAGGAAAGTCGCCCAGGTGCGATGCTTCAGGCTCTTTCCGTCCTCGCCTTCTTTCTCGCTGACCAGCTAATCCGTCGCCGGATTCGTCGTCTTCGTTCCTCGGATCCTTGATTTACCCTGGATGACCAGACCCGCTTATATATCCTCGCGACTTTGCAGGCAATCGCCCTCTCGCGCTGTGTCCTTCCGCCGGCGCGAGGACGGCGTCTCACTCAGCCCCCTCGGACACCCGGGAACGCCTCACTCGTTTTGGGACACCCGCTCTGACGCGCCCTCCCTACCTGTGAATCCCATCTCTTGGTTTGGCTGCCGACCCTGCCAGCCTGCTCACCTTCATCAAAATCATTCGACGCGTAACGAGCGCAGTCTACAAATCTATCACGCTCGCTCTCGAGACCCAACATCCCTCCGAAGACCTCAGCGCGTGGGGCTCGGCCTCATCGCCCCACCGCGAACGGCAAGGTGCTTTCCCTGCGTCGGCGATGGTCTGTAATGCGAGTGGAATGTTCGGATCTTGGACGAACCTTGTCAATCCCAGCGCTCACACCTGATAGTTTTAGTATCGCCAGCTGATGGTGGCGCCATTCCCGGACCCGCGTGGGTGGTCAATCCTGAGCGGCTCGGTCGACTCGGTTTGAAAATTGAAGGAGGCACAAGACACGGCCCCCTTGCGTCCGCCGTTGCATGTGTCACCCTCGAAGCTGCCCGAGTCTTCCCTCAAACCCTCCCGGCACGTCGCCGGCACATTTCATATCAAGTCCGCGAAGGATGCCATCTCCATGACGTTGAGCCACGTGTCTGTCATGGACACAGAACTGAATTTGAAGACACCGCAGTCTTCGAGTCTTCGCGTGCATGGTGTACGTATGTGATAAGCCGACGTCGGACGCTGAAGCGCTGACTGCTTGAAGCTGTCGCAATGCCGGATACGAACATGCTGCACACCCTCGCGCCGGTCCACTTTCTGCCTCCGAGAACAGTATAACCTACGTATCATTCAAGATGTATTCGAATATAGCTCGTATCCCGGTAAGTTGCTGACAGAGGTGAGCTCATTGAGCACTACGGTCAACGTATCAAAACCTTGCGGAAAAATACGGGAAGGTCAGAGGACCTCCTTTCACCGGAGGCCGATGTGCGATAGTTTCTCTGATGTACTTTCAGCAGCGAGCCTCACCTGGTGCGTTGCACCTCGTCAACGGCCCTAAGAGGATGTCCTTGTAGCGATCCAATCTGCCGGTCGACATGGTGGCTACTGTGGAGAACTTATCAATGGCCGACTAGCTCAGTTGGTTAGAGCGTGGTACTAATACACTATTGTGTGTAATGCCAAGGTCGTCAGTTCGATCCTGGCGTTGGCCATCCGTTTTGTTTTTGCTTGTCTTAGCTACCGAACCGTACCTTAACACTACCGCCTGAAGTGTAGTAGAAGTATATCTCTCGGATTTACTGGCAGTGCAAACAATAGAGTGGTGTGCGAAGAAGACTGATAAAGGCGGGACTTACGTAATGAATAGCTGGGCGTGGAAGTGCGAGAGTCAGGACAGTGATTATTCGGCGGGCGACTGCGGTAGACTTCACTTATGTCCCCATCCTCACCGTAGCACTGCGCTACCCCAGACGAACTATCCTTATTTCTCTCTACTCCACGACGAGGTACACCACAGCTCATGCCTGGTGTTACCGTACTGCCACCTTCCTCAGCCCTCCCAACATTTGGAGCGACATTCCCTAGCATACCGGGTGTGTAGTCCGCGCCACTCTCGCTCAATGACCTTTACATTCAACCGGCGAACTCCTATAGCGATGCAGAATGGATCAGGAGCAGGCCCGCGAGAGACCGTGGCTGATATCAAGAGGCAGGCGAAGGAGCAGACCCGCACGGTGCGCGGGGCGTCCGCGGCGTTGCTGCTGCGCTCCGCCCGAGACCAGATACTGATGGCCTCTACTTTGGAGGGAGATGGAGACCTGCGCGGCGCGCTCAGTGCCCTTACAAAGGCTGCGTCTTTGGCTCAGATGTACATGGATTCCCCGGAAGTCAAGCACACCAAATCAGGCCCACTGGTGAAGGACTTCCTGGAGTTTCAAAAGGTGTGTCTCGTTCTCGGGCCATGCTGATATCGTGGGATGTGCGATTCTAATGATCGTAGCGTGAGGGTAGCGAACTAGCCACAAAGATGGACCAGGTCGAGACGAAGCTGATGGAAGCGGAGCGGGAGCGACCAGCACCTGCCCAGTGCGTGCTTCATCTCATCTCTTCCCGCAGCACCTCATGTTCCCCCAGCGACACACGCACAGAGCCCGAGGCAGATGTATCCTTTCGTCCCACTGGCGGAAGCATTGCGGAGCGCATACGCTCGCTGCAGAGCGCAGGACTCGTGGATCCGACTGCGAAACGGCTTTCGCGCGACATCTCCACCAATACCCCGCCGATGTCTCCCGACGTCGCTCGCGCACCCCACCGTCTCTCCATCCAGTCGTTCCCTTCGCCTCCGATCACCCACTCTGCCCTCGCGCCGCCGCCGCCGCTCGCGTCGAGCACAACACTCGGCACGCCTCCCGCGCCCTCTCCGCACGCACTCGTTCCCACCTCTAGCCTCGGCCCACCGTCACCAGCCTCCTCGACCTCCTCCTCCCCACGCCTTGCGCACTACAACGTGTCTGAATTCGTGCAGGCCTTCCCTCCGATCGACGAGTTGGACCTCGATGAGCTAGACCCCGCCCGGCTGCCTTCCGCGCCAACGGGTACGAGCGTCGGCTCCGGCTCCACGGGGGGCTCGCGCAAGCCGTCCGTCGCGGACATGCGTGCGTTCGCGCTACCCAAAGCGTTCCCTACGCTCCCACTTGACCCCGGTCCGCGCCCGTCGAGCACCCCGATCCCGTCCTCAATTGACACGTTCCTCAGCCGTCCGAGCTCGCCCGTTGCCCCTCGCACGCCGCTCTCGCCTACGGTCCCGCGCAAACCGTCCGGGCTGTCCCTCCGTACGTCGCCGTCGCGTTCGCCCGTGCTCCCCGCCGCGGACCGCCCTGAGCACCTCACGTCACTCTTCCCGCGCACGCTGTACGAGTGCAAGCGCAAGCCGAATGTCAAAGTGCTCATACTCGACGTGCGTACGCGTGCTGAATTTGAGCGTGAGCACATAAAGGCGGACGCGGTCGTTTGCATTGAGCCGTCCGTCCTCCTTCGTCAGAAGTACGTCCTTTGCCGTCTGCATGTGCGCCTCCTCCTGCGTGAAATCGGAACTGATATTATGCACAGCGTGACGTCGCAGATGATCCAGGACTCGCTGGCGGTCGGGCCTCGCGACGATGCAGTGCTGTTCCATAACCGCGATAAGTTCGACCTCGTCGCGGTACATGATGATTCATCCGAAGTCCTTGGTGACGAGGGCTCGGCGCTCCATCGCCTTGTGAATGCCATCTACGTGACCGAGTTTCGCAAAATTCTCCGCAACCAACCGATGGTGCTCATCGGCGGCCTGCAGGCTTGGAAGCGCGAATTTGGAGAGGAAGAGCTCGTGCGAGGCGGCGCAGCCTCGACGCAAGCACCATCACACACGCACAATGTCACGAACGGTGTGTTGACGAACGGCGTGAAAGCGCTGACGAACGGTGCAGGGGTGCCCCCACCGGTCAATGCACAGACGAAGCCGATTGTCTCGGCGCACGCCCGGAATCCAGCCGAGTTCTCGTCTGGCACGTCCTCGACCTCGGGTACGGTGTTAGAAACCCTTGTCCATCGTAGCCAACCGGAAGTCAATGGCCACAAATTATGGATTCCATCTGCGAGCGCCCGTCAGACACCCGATCTGCCCTATGTCTCGACAAGGTTTGTTCGCATCTTGCTCAGTTATGTTACTCTAATGTGCCAATTTTCAATTTGCAGGCCCACTGTAGACCTTTCTCAGCCGCTCTCGCCAACTCTCGACAGTCCGAAGCGCCTGACACGTAGACCCGCTATCTCGCGGCCGTCATCTGGATCAATCTCGTATCCGTACAATCCCGCTATACCTGAGAATGTAAGCAGTGATATGTTTTCGTGCAGCGCGCTTTAACACCCATATAGGGATTCTCGCAACATTTCTCACCCCCTTTGATTAACGGGTCATCGCCCATCCAATACCCACAAGTGTCACGAACCATTTCTCCGCAAGTTTCCGGTTCATCCTTCTCGTCTTCCCCAAATCTGCAAGGACTTGTCTCTCTACCTCCACAGGCTTCTATTAACCCGTCGCCGCTCTCCCGACGGCGGAGTGACTACATCGACCAGTCGCAGGAAGCCCTCTCCGGACTCACCGTACGGACACCCATTGATTACCCTGACCTCTCTTCGCAGCACGTTCTTCGGCCACCTCCAGCTGCTGCATCTTCTGGAATGGAGCGGCAGGACAACCGCCCGCGTGTCATGCAAAGTCAGTATGCACTGGCCCAAACAGGACCGCGGCCCCCAACCATACAGTCTGATTACCCTGTTACGTACTGGGCAGACATCCAGATCGGCACGTCGGGTCTGAAAAATCTAGGAAACACGTGCTACATGAACTCGACCATTCAGTGCTTGAGTGCGACGGTGCCGTTTACACGGTTCTTTACAGGTGCGTGCTGCAGTGATAGTCTGCCGGAGAGGCTGCTAATCGCTGCGCAGAGGGCCGATGGAAGAATGCAGTCAACATGGTGAATCCATTAGGCACGAAAGGAGCGCTCGCTCATGCGTTTGCGAGTATCTTGCGGGAGATGTGGCAGGGTGAAAACCAGTGTCTCACCCCTGTGACATTCCGAGTATGCGCGCGCTTTGACACCATCTGCCATACGGACCGGACTGACACGCTTCCCAGCGCTCGGTGTGCACGTACGCCCCGCAGTTCTCGGGTTCGGAACAGCACGACTCGCAAGAGTTCCTCACGTCGCTCCTCGACGGGTTGCACGAGGATTTGAACCGGGTGCTGCACAAGCCGCATACGGAGCCGACGCCGGAGCAGGAAGCGGAGCTAGAGCGGCTGCCCGTCCAGATTGCGAGCGAACGAGAGTGGCAGATCTACCGCATGCGGAACGATAGCCTCGTCGTCGACTTCTTCCAAGGACAGTTCCGCAACCGATTAGAATGTCTGACATGTCACAAGGTATATGAGTCCCCTTTCGCGGCGTCCGCGGAGTCTGAAATCGTTCCACAGACGTCGACAACATACAACGCATTCATGTATTTGACGCTGCCGATACCCTCCACTCGCAGCGGATCCAAAGTGTCGTTGCAACAATGTCTCGATGCGTTCGTGAAGGAAGAGGTCATGGAAAAGTCTGATGCTTGGTGAGTGGCAGTGCTCGCAGATCGCTCTTGTGGCGTGACTCACTATAATTTCCCAGGAATTGCCCACACTGCAAGACGCTTCGGAAGGCTACGAAGCGTCTGTCACTGTCAAGACTACCTCCGGTGCTACTGATTCACCTGAAGCGGTTCTCCGCGAAGGGTCCCTTCACGGACAAGGTCGAGACCGTTGTGGACTTCCCCCTCAGAGGCTTAGACTTGACAAATTACATGCCTCCGCCACTGCCTCCTGGCGTCGGCGGAGGGCCTTCGATATCCCGTGATGATCCTCGCTGCCAGATGCCTCCTTATAGATATGACCTATACGCTGTTACAAATCACTTCGGCACCCTGAGCGGTGGTCATTGTGAGTAACACAATACTCCCTCGAGACGTTACTAATCACAACGTAGACACTGCTTTTATCTCTTCTCGTGGAGGATGGTTATACTGTGATGATAGTCGTGTATCGCAAGCTGATGCGAAAGACGTTGTCGTAAGCTCGCATTCCACATACCTATTGCAGGCTGTCGGGCTCACGCGTAGACATTAGGGCCGCCCGGCATATATATTGTTCTACAAGAGGACGAAAGCGTAACATACATCAGCACATTGCGGCATGTTCACCTATCATATCTTTCGTTGAGTTATCGGTTCTGCTATCAGTGTATTCCCCACCCCCGCATCCAGTGACACCCATTATAACATAGTACATGTAATCTCGTAGCCACAATCGGACTTCATGAGGAGGATACCCCGTTCGTGTGTGCATGCCCGTCCGGCGCCGGCACCGGGTCGATGTGGCATTTGTGACATAGCCAGGCCTTCATGCTTGGTTGCGAGGAGACCTTGCCGTTGAGCGTGTGAGGGTGGAAGATGGGCGAATATTCGGTATGGCAGCGGTGGCATTTGGGATCGGGATCTGTTGAGCTGACATCGTCCAGTGATACGGACGACTGAGCGTCGTTGCCGTTGTTGTTGAGGATGTTGTCCAGTCGTCGGGCTTTGCGAAGCAGGCCGTGCGAACCCGCTACTGGTACTTGCTTATAGTTCTTGCAATACACTTGGAGAGCTGTCTGTGGGGATTATGAGCGTCGCTGTGTAATGCAAAGCAAGCAGCATGATTGACCTCTCCAAATTCGTTGGTGTCGCAGATTTCATACAACTCTCGTCTATGATTTGTGTGGCCTTTGCAGATGATGAGCGGAACCATGCATCCCGTATCCTCATTGAAGTCGACCATTGTTGTGGTATCCCTTCGGCTAGCTTTCACCTACGGAAAACGGTTAAGGAAAGCGGAGTCGGTGTGGGACTGCAAACCGTACCTGCTGCATCTCGAAGCCGAATTTATGGCCTTGTCGCCATGCGCAGGATACATGGAATTCCGCCGGGCATTCTGCGCAACGCACGACTGCACCTTCGTCCGTATCACAAAGCGTACATTTCTGTAGTACAAATGTCAGCACTCAACGGCAGGCAGCTGAGCCATAATTACTTGCATTCGTCCACCTATATTGTGGAATAGTGCTGATGCCTTCCACAAGACGCAGTCGGGAAGCGTCGGAATAGACAACTTCGGGCATGAACACAGAGCAGACGACATGCACCCATGCTTGACCCTCTGTTGGTTTGCATGCTCGCAAATACGAGTCCGGTGGCGGATATATCGTCTTCCGCTTCGCATCTTTGCGCGCTCGTGGACACAAAAGGCACTCCGGGTTCTACGAGACGTAAGCTCGGGTCGATTTCGGATGATCCGCGATGTCAGGGCTCACCAACGATGCTTCCAGGGACTTCTCGTTCTGACATAGCTCACATACCCACGACTCGACAGTCGACGGATCAGTCACTACGCCACACGCGCCGGCGTGTGCACGGAACTGGCATTGGCGACATCGTAGGACCTTGCCTACTGGGCCGTTCTTCTGACATGCGAGGCACTGTAATTGCGGGGCGGCGGGCGATGGCCCATCAGGCGGGGGCGTCGACGTCGCCGAAGAAAGAGTCTATCGCGGGATGATGTGAGCGGGTCCTCAGCCGGGCATGATAGCAGCCTAACTCACCTTGGCGCGCTTCGCACTCGGGCCGTTGAGCGGGGTGCCCTCGCGCTTGTCGGCAGACTTGGACTTTGCGAGCGCCTCCTCGCGTACTGGGCGCACGTTGAGGTCCGCGTACTTGCGCCAGCTGAGACCGCAGTTGTCGCAAAGCGCGCTCGTCGGCAGGCCCTTTGGGGCCTTCCACCATGTGTCGGACTCGCGCGTGCGGCACGCGCCGCAGCTCACATTGCTCCGCGGCTCGCGCACGACGGAACCCTCCTCGTCGGGCGACACCGCACGCGACGGCGGAGGCATGTCCTTGGCCTTACCGCTCAGGCGCGCTTTCTTTATGCGCTCGTTGTCCTCACCGAGCCGTGCGCTACGAGACGTGTGAGACGCGCGGGGACAGGATTTTGAAAGGTGGGCGACTCACTTCTTCCAGTGGCCGTAAAAGCGCACAACCTCCGGCATGGATCTGGTACCGACCTCGTCGCGCACAATGCGCAGCTCCGCGCCGTGAAGGGCGATGGCGTCCTCGAACGCAGCGACTTCCTCCTCGCTCCATTCGCGGTCGGCGTATCGGGTCTCTGTCTTCTTCCACTGATATGACAACAGGCTCAGGAATGGAGCGGCATGTGAAGAAACGAGGTGGGTACCTTCTCTAGACGTAATGGCGTCCTCATGTTGACCGTGGACAGATCGCGACCCGCGACCCATGCATCAGTGTAGCGGTGCATGACCTCCGTGAGCCAGTCGACGCTATGTTTGAGATGCTCATTACGCGTTAGGTTATTTCTGAATTTATGGACTGTGTGTCGGAAGCGTCAAGTGCTAGCCTATGGAGGGGAAGAGGATAGACTCACGAGCTTCGACTGTAAGGGCAGATTGCCATAGTAGGCAAAGTCAGTCAATATCATCGAGGGTAAATCTTCCCACGCACCTTCTGCCGGGGTCATGTCTCTCACGAGACTGAGCACTTCAATTGTCGCGTCTCCGCCACGTTCCTCCAGGTCTGCATTGTGTCAACGAAATCGCCGTCGCGAGGAGGGCGTTTGAATATTTTACCTGGTGCGGCGTAGGCATTCTCGACGCCGGGCTGGAGAGGGACGCTGGCCTGGTATCTGGGGCCGACGCGGGTCGCGGTGCGTGGGAAGATTAGATCATCTGGGTCTGAATTGAATCCAAAAATGGTGAGCTCTCGCAGACTCGGGCGTGGAAAGTCGCGCGTGGCGACGATGCGCACCGAGCGTGTCCTCCGCGACAGTATACATCCTGTACCGCCCGTGTCAGCCATGCTGCGCCGCGCCTGGACAACAAACGAAAGACTCGCCCAAAATATCGAAACGGCCACATCTTGAAGTGCTTGATCTCGACATTCTCCTCCTTCTCGGCCAGAACCCGGTCCTTGCGCGGCCTGCCTCGCCCCCGGGGCGCTGGGGCGTTTGTCTTCGGCTTCGGCACCAGGGGTGTCGCGTGGCGGACCTTGTGGCTATCGACCTCTTCTTCGTGCTTGCGCGAGCACGGCGCGCACGTCCACCCATATCCTCGGCTCGGCTTCGCCAGCAGCGGCGGGTTGACGCAGCTCATGTGGAAGAACTTCTTGCAGCGATGGCACTGCACCGTCTCGGCGCTTTGGGAAGCGAGCGGGTGATGGGAACGCGCCAGTCAGCTTTTAGTAAGAGAGGAAATGGAACGCTGCCTTACGGGGGGCACCATTGGGCGCAGGTATCGCAGAGCCGGATCGTGTCAGTTAGGTCCGGTATGATCTCCTTCTCCGCCACAACATATTCATATCGAGAATTGAGCACATCTCTGATATTCTCTGGCACTGAGAGCAACCGTCAGGCACGAAGCGTCGCGCGCGGGGGAGCCAACCTACGATTTCGGAGGGTCACGGCGGGTATGACCTCGAACTCCTTCCTGATCCACGGGTCAAAGAGACGATTGAAATAAAATCTGTCTGGCCGTTTCTTCCACCCGGCCAGATCCGAGATTTTGTCTCTATGGAGGACGTAGCACTTGGAGCGTAGCTGGCTGATATCGCAGACTTCAGAATATATTGCTGCGAGCAGGAGACGCGAGTCCGCGACGGGGCGGTCTGTCACATCGCTGGGACGGTAGTACCAGGCGAGACGGACGCGTGTGACCGGCTCATTGCGTTTGCCACTCTTGTCGAAGGTGGGTACGCCCTGGTCTGGGAGGAACTCCATGATGCGGGCCACGGAGTAAGGGGTGCCATCCCGCACAGACCAGCTGGGCGAGCAATACACATGGTCTCCGGAAAAATCAGCCTGCACTCGCGGGGCGCAGAATAAGGCGCTGAGACCCACCATTGACTTTTATCTGCTCCCCATTCTTGAGAGTAAGGGAGAAAGTCGAATCCGAGGCAGGCATGTGGGGCCGGTGATTGAAACTCAGGTGTGCGCGGGGCAGTGGGCGGCCTGGGAAAATAAAATGTGAGAGGGCGATATCTGGAGACCTGCGCGCGATCTAGAGGGGTCTGGGATTATTTCAGAAATTATTGAGGGAGGCCGGTGGTGGGGGGAGGAAGGTAAGATGCCGCAGGACGGGAGCCAGATCTCTGCTGGACGTAGGAAGATTCAACTCCGACAGTCCTTGTGAGGAAGTTCCTCGAATCTCATTTGGCCACTCCCAAGATCCCCAGTACTGGGATCTCTACGACCTGCCTATCATCCTTTGTATCCCAACTACCTCTAGCTCATAATAATTCATACTAACCACCACCGCTCAAGCCATGCATCGCCTGAGTCTACGTCAAGGACGCCACACCGAAAGGTGGAACTTGCTGCGAGGCCCGGGGCAACCGTATTGGCGCGGCCGGCTGCGCTTTGGACGCACCGCTGGCGGTGATACCATATACGGCAGTCCTCCGAAACCTCCGAAACAAACCGACACAGCGAAACGCATGCAAAGTCGCCTTCCCGCCTTTCAACAGCACACCCCCTCCTTCGCAACCATATTTCCAAAGCACGGCTTTCGCTAAGCCTGCACAATACCGTTGCCGACACGCCGAGAGGCGGCGCCAAGCGACAACCACGTCGCCCAGACCAGGCTCAGCCTGGCCAGTTGGCTGAGCGAGCTTGTCTGGCACATTGGGACAAATAAATGACTATCGAACCCATCCTGTAAAGTCCTCTCCGCATGTAACGTACCAGCGGACCTCGCTGCGTGATGCTGGCTGATGCTGACGACTCGCGGAAGCCCTCACAGTCTGCTTGATCCCCGCGCTCATCGAAAGGATCAAAGATAGACAGATGGCCTGCGTTCTCACACGCGTCGTTCATACTCGTGGCTGACACGGCTCCCTGCCCAGTGGAGCCGGCGGAACCCCTTCTTACCTGCCACGGCCAAATCCGGCAAGGATCGCACCATTAGCGCGCACGCAGCCAATCCAAGTCGCCAGCTCGAGTGCCAGCCCGCAGCGCGGACCATTCCAACGGCTTAAATAATAATACTGGGCGAAGACGACGCCTGACGAGCGTCGTCGCGACTACGCGAGAGATCTATGCTAACTACCTAATGCGTCAATGAGTGCAAAGCGTGTGTGGAAGAGACAGTGATACAGGTGATTAGATGCGCGGTATATGGTGCGAGTGAAGTAGGTCCGTTCGTTCGACAGCATAGCGCCCAATGCACGACACACGAGGAACCAAAAAGAAAACTAGAAGATACAGAAGCTACCACTACGCCCGGCGCACGCGTGCGGCGGGCGCGGGTTATGACGTTGACGTCCGCGGCTGTGCTTGCGCTAGCGGCGGCGGTGGCGTCTGCGGCTGTTGCGCCGGGGATTGTGGTCGTATTTGCAACTGCGATGCCTGCGGGGTCGACTGAGATCCTTGCGGCTGCTGCTCAGACATTTGTGTCGTCCCTATCGGACGTTTTCTTCGTTCGTCCGCGATCAACAACATCCTCTTTAGACTCTTCTCCAAAACAGGCTTCGTGAGCACGCTGCGAGGCACCAGGTCAGGCACGGACACTATTAGGAGTGGAGCTATATAAACTTACTGGTCTGCACCCGCCTCGAGGTACTCCTGCTGGTCCGTCAGAAGCGCATTTCCTGCCGATCATCACTGTCACTTTAGGTGCCCAAACGCAAGTCCAGTCGAAGCGCACCTGTCACACCAACCACAAAGTCATGCCTGCCCATCTCGCGCAACTTGGTGACCGCATCCAGGCCTGAGAGCACCGGCATCTGGTTGTCGAGGAAGATGACAGCATATCTGTACTCGTCGCCGCTCGCCGAGCCGTCCAACGACAGGCCCGCGCTTCCCGTGTCCTCGGATGACGGCGTCGCGCGCTGGCCCGTCCCCAGGATCAGCTCGAGTGCAATCTCGCCGTTCTCCGCCGTTGCGACGCGGCACCCCAGCCGCGTGAGCATGCGCGACATCAGCTTGCGCGTCAGCGGGTCATCGTCCACGACCAGCACGCGCAGCGGGCTCTCCTGCGAACCCCATGCGTTCGCCGCTTGTGCCTGCAGTGTCGACCCGGCGGATGTTGCCGGGGAGCTAGGCGCACCGTCTATGTGGAACGACTGCGGCTTTGGCAGTTGGGATAGGTGTAATCGGATTGTGTCAGAGGAATGCTCAGTTGGAGGTGCAGGTCGCTCGGCGCCTAGCGAATCTGATATGACCAAGGGTGGTGGCTCCACGAGGTCTGTACCCGTGGACGGATCACCAATTGAACGGGTCAAGGGCGACTGCTCGCCACGCCGAGTCGATATTTCGACGAGTCCACCTAAGCCACGTGAGTCTCCTCAATTCACCTTGAAAGAATGGAGACGCTGCAAACCTTGCTCCATGATACTGTGCATCGCAGAAGACGACTGTGTCGTCGGGAGGTGCGCCGCATTCCGCATATCCGGCGAGTCTGCCATTACCACCGACTTTGTCCCCGGAGTGTCCGTCCTCGCGCGTCTCGAGAATCTCGAGATCGTCGGCGGGAGGTCATCATTGTCCCACATGCTTTGCTCGATCGGCGCATTGAGCGCCGGCAGGGCCTTGCTGCCCACACCCAAAGCTGCACGTCATCAGCACCCACACCACTCCCACATGGTGGAGGACTTACGAAGTTCGACCCAGAACGTCGACCCTTCGTGGACCTTCGACCTCACGCCGAGCCGCCCGCCGCTCAGCTTCACAATCTGACGCACGAGCGCTAGCCCGAGACCGGTTCCCTTGCCACCTGCGCACGAACCGACAATACATTAGGCTTCGCTTACCCCCTGATCGACGCATTCTGCTCCACTCACCCTGCAAGCGGCCCTGTTCTGTCTGGTTGAACGCAGCTACGTCACATATTTGAATCAGCCCCTTGCCCTCCTCGGCTCGCACCACAGCAACCACTCACAGAATAACTTGCTCTGGGCCATGTCCTTCGGGCGGATCCCGCACCCCGTATCTGTGACCTCGATGCGCACGACGATCCACTCGAGCGGCGGCGCGGGCTTCGAGTGCAGCACGTTGTGCTGCGTGAGGTGCGTCGCCGAAAGGCGGTGGGGCATTCCAGGCGAGAGTCCCCTCTCCGCTAGCCTCGCAATGTTGGCATTCGCACTAACACGCCGCGCGCTCACAGATGAGGAGCTGGACGTACCGTCCCCGCGCGAGACCTCTCCCACGCCGCCCTGCCGCGCGAACTCGCGCGCCTCCTTGGAGTCGACCAGGGTCTCAGACGCGCCGGATCCCTCTGCACTGGCGGGCCAGTTCGGGAGGACGAGCCGGGTGGTGATGAGCAGCTTTCCGCCCGTAGGCGTAAACTTGCACGCGTTGCTGTGTCATGTGAGTTACGCGATCTGAATTCGAATTAAGTCCGAGGCGCACCTGGCGAGGTTCGTGATGATTTGCCGCAGTCGCGTTTCGTCACCTACCACAATGCCGTCGTCCTCCGGATGCTCCCGCAGACGGCGATGAATTACAGCCTCGCTCTCACCCATAGCTTCATACAATGCTCGGCACGCAATCTGAACAAATTCGTTAATTAAGTACAATATTAGAACACGGCCTATTTCCAATGCCCGACATACCTCGTCGATATTCTTGTCAAGGTCAACGATAAACTGCAGCCCGCGCGCGTCCGTCGCGAGCTGTAGCGGGACAAACATAGATCGCATGACTTGGTGGAATGCATACGGCTATGTTCCATGTTCGTCAGCGTCTCAGTCAATTTCCCTGATAGGTAACAACCGACCTTCAGGACGGATTCGAAACGCCCACTGTCCATTCGATTGCTGATCACGGGTCATTAATTTGCGCTAGAGTGCGAATATCGGTACTTACAAGTCCAAAACGTCATTGAGCACTGTTCCACAGAACACTATGAGGTCACAGTCGTATGAACGGGACAGGATTTACAGACCTTTCGACATCATACTCAGACTGCCTTCCAACGCCTTAAACTCAATATCCTGGGACTTAGCGACAAGTCCCGAAGCTTCCATATTTTGTACAGCGAGCACTATACAAATTCGTGTCAGCTCAATTCAAAGATGGATCTCCCAATCAGCAATATCGAAAACATACAAGCAGTGTTGAGCGGCACTCGGACCTGTGCAGAGCCGAAAATCAGCCTCGCTATCTCTATTCGGAACAACGGATGCTACTCATCATGGAAGACGTATCTGTCATACCAAATGTCAGTCAGCCGTTCTCATGCATCGGTGTCAATAGGTGTCACTCACGAGGTAAGTCGCCGCTTTGAATCCGCTGCCTTGCGTTCATTGACTTGAGCCTTTTGGGTGGCGCGGAATTGGATTTTTAGCTGGTCTCGGAGGTTATATAGCCGTCGCTCGGCCTGCGCACCAAAATGCATCAAGTGTGAAAGAGAAAATCAGGAAGGCGGAATTACGCACACTTTCTCGCATATAGTGTACATATAGCAAGAACCCTTGGAAGAAAAGAAAATTCATGACATCTATCCCGACGTGAGCTAATTCGAGCGACATGTGCGAGAGACAGGCATACTTCGTGTGAATGCAGGATGGACTGGGACAACCAAGCCGACTGCCCTGTTGTAGACTGTGAGCGAACAGCTCGACATGAGGGGTCTGCCACGCACAATATGAAGAAACACAATGCTCCGAGCATGGCAGGAAAGCGATGCAACTTGAGTCCAAAGAGGGCTATCGTTTGTAGTGCGGAGGTGTAACTGGCGGGGAAACTTAGCAAAGCGATTCCCAAGAGGCGTACTCGTACTCACTAGAACGTTGTGAGGAAGTCTTTATTCCCGCACTGAAACAGTACGTGCGGTGATCCGGGGTAGAACCCACAGAGGTATATTTCAAGGATCGGGAAGATGGACCAGCACCATGTTGCAGTTACAAGGAAACACTGGTAGAGGAAATGTCGATCTCGCGGCCAGTCATACATAACCATTGGGAGCACCGGAAAAGACAGCGCCGGCGAGACCTGGGGTGTATCAGCAGCAATTATGCTGTAGAATCCGAATCACACGCACGCCGTAGTAGAAAATCTTGTCGGGTAGCACGAGCGGCCTCGGAATGAATGCAATGGCGAGTACCCAATTGATAATGTAAAACACAGCCGACCATAGTGCGAGATTCTGTCCGAAAGTTCGTGATTGGCGCTTGGGTGTGGGCAAACGGAACTCGCACCTTGCGTAAGAACCAGTTCTCCTTCTTGTAATGCTGCTCCGACTTCTCGTCCATAAATTTCGTCGAGAAGAAGGACATTGCTAAGGCCCATAGGCGCCATCTGAAGAAGACCAGTACGGGAGAAATACCCCAGAATCCGTCCGGGTGCATGGCGAGACTCTCATGATCGGTGTTCGTCCCGCCCTGGTGAGCGCTGCCGCCAGACTTGTCGGGTGAACCACCGTGCTCAGAATGTGTGATTGACGAGCTCTTGATCTCGTCCGACCATTCGCGGTCGACGACGACCTCGTCGACGACATCGTCGGTCTCGTCCATGTGCGCGCCACCGCCGTGTCGGCTACGTGGGAAGCCACTGCTGCTATCTCCCGTGCTCTCCTCGAGCTCGAGCGCAGACGAGGTAGAGGGTGCAGTCCCCGAGCCCATCTTGCGCTTGAAGCGGTCCCAGTGCACGCGGAGGCCGCCATTTACCCGTGCCGACTTTTTCTGGCCCGGACCTTGGCTTTTGTCCCCGCGGCGGTTCCCCGCGAGCGAGCTCTGGAGCACGGGGGGCGGGAGACCAGGGCCATCGTCTAGAGCGGGGGTCTCCAGCGGGGTGGCCGTGGTGGTCGTGGTGGTGGCCAGCGGGTCAACCTTGTACTTTGCGAAGGTGCCGGCGGGGGTGAGGGGGAGGTCGTCTGTCACGGGCGACTTGGGCGGGTCGTCGATGGTTGCGAGAGACGAGCGTGAGCGGAAGGGCATGGGGGTCGGGTATCGAGGACGCCCCGCTCGATGGTGAGCCCGAGTAGATGCAAGTGCTCGCAAGTGGTGAGAGTTCACGACAAGGCACGGTGTCCGAGTACTCGGAGGAGACGCCCCGCCAGATTAGGCAGGAGGGGGGACCGCATGGCGCCTCCGCCTCTCAGATTCCTCCCCGCCAGCCCAGACCCTCGACAGACCCATTTTCTCCACTCTCCCTCCTTGCGTCCGTTAGCGATTGGTCCATCAATTGCATTTTTCTTTTGGGCTTTGCCCGCCGGAAAGCCGTGAGCTGGGTGCTGTTGCCCATATTCGCCTGAGTTGCCTGGCGCCGGCCACCGACCGGCGTCAGCCACCATCGCGGTCAAACGTGCGCTCGCTCAGCCTCGCTAGCTTTTGCCTGGTCTCGCCCGCGGACCGGCGAAAGAGGGGTGCATCGACCCCTTGGATAGACCTCTTTTCGGCCGTCACTCGCACGCCTCTCTCAGATTACTCCGAACGAGAACGACGCCCGCGACGAGGAGCGTTCCTTGGCTCTGCACAGAGGCCAGGCGTTCACCTGCACCCTGCGTCGAGGCAGCACACCTACACAACATCCGTTCGTGACGTCATCCGTTTCCACCCCCGCGATGTTGAATTCCCTCCCCGCCTCTTCCAGGCGCACTCCTCGACCGCCACGGATTGCGCAATTTCGACACCGTCCGCAGCGGCGTTCTCATCCACGCATTTTTCTCGCCCAGTTTTTTTTCCTTTTTTCCCCCCACCTCGCGACGAAACTCTCGCAGGTCCCACGATAGGCCGCAATGTCCGGATGCCAGGCCCAGCTCATCGATCGCCGCCTGAATGCGTACCCGCCCCGACGTCATTTTTCTGCACTTTTTCTGCATGTGTTACAAGCCCGACAGCCGACGCGCGCCCGACGGCTCGGGCGCCGCGCGATCGGGCGATTGCCGCATTGGGACTGCATAGCCCTAACCCTGCTTCTAACCCAAATCTGGTTGTTGGCTGAGTCAGCGTCCCCTCGGTGATCGACCGATCGGTGAGTAAGCCTTGCGAGGCTTCCGTAGCCCAAGTTCACTGCGCCGCAACCTCCATCTCTTCCCTTATTACAATTGCTCCGGTGTGTTCATTCGTCTATCCCATACACTATCAGGATGTCTTCCAACCCAGAACCAATAGAAGTCACTGTCTCACACCGCGGGACGACGCACAAGCTCTCATTGCTTCCGGCTGATACTCTTGCTGTTCTCTATGCACGCCTTGAGGAGCTTACGGGAGTTCCTCCACCACTGCAGAAGCTCCTATACAAGGGGAAGAAGCCAAATGTAGACCCGGAAGGTTCGCTAGAAGCTGCAGGCCTAAAGCATGGCACAAAGGCGCAGATGCTCGGCACGCGACCAGACGAACTACAGGACCTACAGAAGGTCGAGTCTGAGCACCAAAGGCGGGAACGAATATTGAGAGAACGAGCTGCCCGAGGTCCAGTCAAGGTACACTTTATCCTGCACTCCCGCGTCACACCATACTGACACTCTTCATCAGGTACGCTCAACCGCCCGCCCCGGTTCCGACCCCTCCGCCCAATATCGCTTCCACCGTATCGAGCCCCTTGCACACCTACCCGCGCCCGAGCCCGCACGCGCGCTGCTGCAGCGGCTCGCGGACGACCCAGCGATTCGCGCGGTGATGCGGGCACATAAGCTGGCGGTGGGCCTCCTGACGGAGCTCGCGCCGCACGAGCAGCCGCACCTGCTCGGTCTGAACGAGAACGCGGGGCAGGCGATCAAGCTGCGCATCCGCACGGACAGGTACGACGGCTTCCGCCTGTACGCGGAGGTGCGCCGCGTACTCTGTCATGAGCTGACGCATAATGTGTGGGTAGACCATGACGACAACGTGCGTTTCCGCCTTTGCTCTTTCCCCTTCGTTTAGTGACGTATTGTGGTCTTGATGGCAGTTCAAGAAGATGAACTCACAGCTGAACCGCGAGGTCGTCGAGTTCGAGCGCGCCGCGGCAGAGGGGACGCACACGCTCGGAGATACGGGCGGCGCGTATGCACCTGTGTCCGAGCTCGAGGCGGAAGCGGCTGCACATGTACTAGGAGGCGGGGCACATGTACTCGGAGGACAAGCACCCGCACCGGGCGAGTCGCGCGAGGAGATGCGGAGGCGCATGCTGGAGGCGACAATGCAACGTCTACGGAAGGAGGAAGAAGAGCTCGAGACGCGGTGCGGGACGGAACATTCGGCGGGACCTTAAGCAGGTGCAGCAGTGCTTCGACGGCTCCTATTGATTGGCAACAGATCGGTGTAATTCTAGCAGCTACAGTGCAGGCTTGCGAGCACCCCGAAATATTAGTGTTCCCCCAGTTAACCAAGGTCATCAACGGTCTGCAGTCTCCGTTGCAGTCATGTCACACTATCGCAAAAAAAGCTTTGCTGTGGAATATGATGGCCAACGCCAGGATCGAACTGACGACCTTGGCATAACACGCTAATCCGTATTAGTACCACGCTCTAACCAACTGAGCTAGTCGGCCGTTACTACTATACAAATGGCGGTTATGATCAGGCGGGCGCCTGACTGTATACATCGGACCCATAATCACGGGAGCCAGCCAAACCTCACGTTGATTCATAACCAGTACTGTACCTCTACACACCCATGGCTCCAAAGCGATCATCCACATCATCTAATACCTTGAAGCTCCGGAGCTCAGCATCTATGAAACAGGGGACTCTCGGATTCGCCGCCTCCAAACGGTCCTCATCAGCCAACAACCTACCCGAGAAGGATTCGAAGTTGGCGCGGGCGTCGACCTCGGCTGCCCCATCTTCGGCCAGTCCGGAGGTCGCAGACCCCATCGAGATTTTTGACAGCGATGAAGACGACGACCCAATCGTTGACGAGGCCCCTGTGACCCCCAGAACACCTGCTGGACGTAAAGCAGACCGGGGCGAGCCGTCCCCGAAGCGGCGGAAGACGGAGAAGAGTGGTGCACGGACTAGAGTGTTCGACTTGCGCGACAGCATCGAGAACGTGGAGAGCGACGATGAGGTGGAGATGAAGGCGAAGCGCAAACGGGGGAAGGGCAGGAGAAAGGCGAATACGGAAGTGGAGGAGGAGCCAGTGAAGACGGAGAGGCTGGTGGTGAAGGTCGAGAAGGGCACACCGGAGAGCTGGAGGAGGCACTACGGTGTCGTGAGGGAGAAGATGGGGCATTTGCAGCCGAGTGAGTCTTAAAGCTTAAGCCTTGCTCACTTTGGGTAGCTATCGGCGCATCTGGCTGTATGCTGCGAGTGCGCTCCACATTCTCGCTACATACAGCCTGTTCCCGATAGCATCCCTGTCCCTTATACTCTTGGGATGTATTAACATGTGTTCCCCAGTTCACGCCAAGGGCGAGACCATGATCCACCACATTCTGCGGGTCTTTGACCTGTGCGTATATCCCCCTTCCACTCCATACGTCCACAATTTGACACATACCCCTATTAGCTCATACGAATACGGACCGTGCATCGGCGTAACGCGCATGCAGCGTTGGGAGCGCGCCGAAGTTCTTGGTCTGAAACCTCCACCCGAGGTGAGGCTCCTGTCAGCCACTCAGTGGCTATATGCGTGCTGAATGGACTCGTACTTCTGTCTCGCAGGTCAAGGAGATTCTGGAAAGCAAGGGCCCTGAATTTTCTGAATCTGTCTTCTACGGCGAGGTCTGACCTCGCGGTCTGGAACTCTGGCATGGCTATGTTACCTTGTTGCTTGCTCTTACTGCACTTTTATGACGCTTTCGATTTTGTGCTGCGACGATGAGAAATTGTAGGTGGATATCCATCTGTGCTTTGCGTCTGATCATGGACTGTACTTTACTGGAGGAATAGTGTATTGTACTTTATATCACGAATTGAACGAACTGCCAATTTGACATCGTGCTTGTGGCTGCCACCAGCGATGAAATGCTTCCGCCCATGCCCGTTGCTGGGCGCTTCCATAGCAGTTGATGCCGCGACACGGTCAATCTGCTCAGAGGCTCTCAGAACGGACGTCCAGCGACATTTACCATCAGTTCGACACTACTGCGTACAACAACTTCGCTCTTGCGAGTACATCAGAAATAAATTGCGGCCTTCCGGTCTGGCGTTCTCGCGATTTTTGTCGAAATGTCATTCTGCGTTTTGTCGCGACGTCGGCGGTCGTACCTGGCCATTTGGCAGACGCTCGCCGCCCAAAAGTCTCGCCTGCATCAACCGTCCCGTCCATCAGATGCAACATTCCCGTTAGCCACCCTCACGATCTTTGCCCTCGCTCTTTTCTCCAGGCAGTTTCTACTCGATTCGTTCTTTTGGAGTCTCTACTGGCAGTGGTCTTCGGTTGGTTCTGATCTCAGATAACCGCTGAATATCGACGGGGTCGGATACCATGTCTAACACTCTTGACGTCTCGCGAAACTCGAACGACGATGGCTCAAAGACCGATGTCGAAGACGGCAAATCTGCCTTCACCGCCTCGCCCGACATGTCCAGTCTGCAATATGCCCCCGGGACCAAATCCGAGGGCCCAACGCGGGCATCGACGGCGCAGCGTCCGTCGTTCGCGCACCCGCACCCCGCGACGCATCCGGCGGTGCGTTTCCGAACAGTCGTGCGCAAGGTGATGGCAATGCACCGCACGTCGAGCATGCTCGCGCGCGGCGGGGTGGGCGCGGAGCCGGGCGCGGACCCGCGTCGCGCGTCGACGTTCGTGCGCTACGGCCACGTCCGCCAGGACTGTCTGATCGAGGTCGCGGACTACTCCGCGACGCGCAGCAGCTTCGGGCGCATGAGTAACCGCGAGTTCGTCAAGTTCCTCGACGACCCCGGCGCGGGGCGCAGGGAGCCGTGGGTGAAGGTGCGCTGGATCAACGTCGGGGGCGTGAGCTGGGACGTGCTGAGCGCGCTCGCGCTCAAGTATGGTATGTTGTGCGAGGTGGGTATGGGCATAAGTGCTGACAGCAAACGATAGACATGCACCCACTCGCGCTAGAGGACGTCCTGCAGCAGCAGGCTCACGGGCGCTCGCGAGCAGACTACTACCCCAAACACCTATACCTGCGTGTTCTCTCTCACTCTCTTTATTCTGACGACGAGACTGCATCCCCACATGCATCAGTCACCCATCTACCTCGATCGGAATCCCCTGAGCCGATGGACGGCAAGTGGAATGGCATGTCGCGATCGGGCACGTGGAACAGCTCTGCAGGTCGGAGCAACACAAATGGCAGCGCTGCTGAGCGGGGGAGGCGCGGCTGGAGCCTCTTACGTCGCAGACTCGACGAAGCCGCGGACGACTACGAGATGAGAGCTCCGCAAACTCCTGGCATTACAGGCCCAGGTATCATGGACAGAGTATGTTCATCTCGATCCGGCCTAGACTGTCTATAACATAATCTGCTCGAATAGAAGGCGCAGAAGGCGCAAATGTCGCGGGACATGAAGGTTGTCCGCGAGTTGAAGAAGGGTGAGCGCGTCAATGTGAAGATCCAGCCCATGTCAATCTTCCTCTACCGCGATGGTTCGTATGCTTTACCTTCCGAACTTTCGATTCCTGAGTCCTGACCATGTGCTCGTAGGCACCGTCATATCTGTTCACCCAGGTATTGCCGATATTAACTCGTAAATGAACTTAGCCGCTCAATTTGTCGTAGACACGAGACTGGAAATGACAGCACCGATTACGGAACGTCTGCGGACACCGAACACTGGACTGCGATCGACCGCAGATCCCTCGCTTCTGGTAGAGAGTCTGCTTGACTTGGGTGAGTCGTGTGATCATTTTCTATGTACGACAACGCAGGTCACTGATCGCCATGTTCGTAGTGGTTGATCAGGCACTGGAAGTCGTTGAGGACTACCAGAGCAAAATCCTAGCTATTGAGCAAGCGGTGCTTATCAAGCCCACCATGAAGACAGTCAGACAATGTATAGATCTTAATATGTGCAGAGAAACATATACTGACCGCCTCGTAGTGCATATCCTGCAGGAGGATCTAATTCTGCACAAGCGGACGTTGGAGCCAATCAAGACACTCGTCTATGGGTTGCGACGCTACGACGACGACCGAGCTGTCGCAATTGCAGACCGCGACGAGCAAGGCATACCGATTCGGGCGGCTGGGTATATCAGCCAAAAGTCCCGAATATATTTCGTATGTATTCAGTATAATGTGCGTATCCTTTCGTGATATTGACTTCGCGTTCGTGCAGGCCGACGTGTATGATCACATGGAGTATATCCTGACAAGTCTCGACATGTTCGCTGGAATTTGTGACAATCTCGTGAACTATACGTTCAACGTAAGTTGTGGTCGAGATATTATGTACGCACACATTTAGACGGATGCTCTAGATGATGTCATATGAGATGAACGAGGTTATGTGAGTATGTTGGTTGAAGTCATCTATCGAACGCTCATCCGTTTCAGGCGCCGGCTTACTCTCGCTACCATTATCTTCCTCCCTTTGGGTCTTCTTACTGGGTATTTCGTACGTGTCATATATAGAATGTTCTTCTTCCTCCGTCACTAACGCTAACGATTTCTAGGGTATGAACTTTGACAACATGTGGTCTGTGCACCGCCCAGGCGCTACCGACCTTCTGTATGTACACTACTCGGCTCAGTACTCCTTCCACTCAGTCGATTAACATTACGTCGCAGATTCTGGGAGATCGCAATTCCGGTCATGGCAATCGTGATTCCCCTGTTCATGTTCCGGGATATCAAGCGCCTCGGGCATTACGTGCAGAAGCGGATGACGCAGCAGAGCATTGTAGGGGTGAGTCATGCAGCCTTGGTGATGTCGATTTGAGTTAAGCTAGCGATACATCTAGGCTCCTCGATCCCGGAGGTGAACGTTTGATGCGTTGGTTTTGATAGAGTCGAGTCGAGACATCTGCTCACTGTATGTAACATATTTCTGTTGGGTATTTGAGTCTATATGTGCGCGATGTCATGCGATTTTATACATTCTTGGTGAAAAAATAGCGAGAAGGCACCGTCTTAAACGAAGTATTTATTTTGACGCGGCTCACGCGGCTCATTATGATAAATGCAATGAAATCCCCATCTAAGTCGTCTATGCATCGGGGGGCCCTACTACACCTACAGTCTGCAGTGAGAAGCCATGATCGACACACGCGAAAAAGTCGATCCCGACAACGACCGTCTGTCGATATACCGAGGCCATTTGTCGTATGAAAATGCCGACCATCTCAATCCTTTCATCACGAACTTGAGATATTCTACGAAATCGCTTCAGCGACTAGATGTCGAACGCTCACAGGCTTATAACGAAAGGGCTTCCTTCTACGGATCAAGCAACTATACAATCTTGTACAAACCTCCGCTGTATATCTACGACTCCCAGAAACCCGTCCACGGCTCCATCTGCCGGTATTCTATGTGTTCAGTACCCCGAATGATGTCCTGACCTTGGACCAGACGGAGCTCCCTCCCGCGCATGCGTCTGATCTTACGGTCCGGCGCGGAGGCGTCCTTCTCTTCATCTGTAGGCAGCCTATCCTCTTCCGGTAACGACTCAGAGTATTCATGAGTGAGCGAGAGAATGCCATGCGTCTTCGTCAGTGCCTGAGAGACGGCGTGTGATAGTGGAGATTCGGCAGGCGATGCAGACGAGCCGGAGGGTTCAAAGTGCGCAAGCACGAGCGCAGAGAAGAGGTCGCCTACGCCGGAGAAATAACCCGGGAGACAAGGAACGTGCTGCGCGTATACCGAGGAGGGCTGCGAGCTCTCTGCACCTGGTCCGAAGGTGGTTGACGAGATGCAAAGCAGAAAGTCTTGGTCGGGGGAGTCCGATGGAGGCCGAATGTGTAAGGGGAGGATGTTGCGGAGCCAATCGCGCAGAGGAATTGAGCTGATTACGATATTTGGGACGCGGTATTCGTCATGCAGGATCTGGATTGCACGGCGGAGCGAGGTGATATCCAAGATCTTGACATCCGTGAGGACCCTGATGCGAAGATGTCAGTATCATGGAAGGAATATCTGTGCGACCGAGTCGAGACTCACTCGACTTCGAACCAGTTGGGCGTAATGATGGTAGCGTTCTGCAGAGCAGTGCGATAGATCGGAACGACGTCAGGTGCAACATACATCTTCCCCGAATCGCCGATGACGGCTGCGAGGGTTCTATTAACCCCCTTCCATGCTTAAATAGTTACGCAAGGTACTTACGATCGAGTAGATACAAGAGTTCGGGATTTCGGTCACGCAGTTTCTTTGCTACAGACATGACTGCGGAGAGCGCCTCCGCGCCGGGTATGTATCCTGGAAGTGATTCAGCTCAAGTCTCCGCGAACACCGGAAGAGATATACCAGTCAGAAGTCTGTTTGGAAGAAGGAGTCCATTCTGCTCCATGGACTCGAAGATGCCATCGAGTTCCGAGGCGGTGGCTCTAGTGCCTCCCCACCTGCCATATCCTGATTACGTGCGATGAGCTCCTTCACGCGACAACACAGGCGTAGACACACTAGGCATTCACCTACCGGTGTGGTTTGAGAGGTTTACAGTGTTGACTACCTAAGATTTTCATGAGACGAAGTCAGCAGGAGAAAGTGTGGATCAGATACTCACGTCGACGTCGTATCCCAGACATTGCAGCGGGAAAACCGCGGCCTTCCCACCAACATAGCCGAAAGAGACATGGGACTGGATGCTGAGTACTCTGCCTTCGCCTGAACGGGGCATTTCTATACCGTTTTGCACGCTTCAGTAGGTCAGACGTAAGGAGAGGAAAGAGGTATGATTGATCTGCGGATTGACTTTGCCAGCCCGTCTAATAGAGTGTTTTCTTTACTCGACCTGACTCGTATTTCTATTCCGGATTGGAGAGCTAGATAATTTTGCGCATGGATAAGGCCTTAGCGAAATGCTGGTAATTTACGTGTTGGTGTAACACGTCATGCCGACCTGGCTGATTATTGGGCGCCTATGAAAGCGAGCTCAGTGCGCACGCCGCGAGTGGTAGCCTGCAGGTCGTTCGCTTCACCCTCCTTGCAATTCCACAGATGTTCGATGGGGCCAGGTCCGTCAATGGTCCTCCTTGACTTCATGTCCGACTCTTCATACGATTGTTCTAGGTTGCGACAGTCTTGGTACACTGCTCTCGACGATGCGCAAGCTAGCTTTCGGCAACTCCTCACATCGCACTCTTCACCTGAATGGAAGCGAGTCGTAGCATCCACTGATGGCGCATCAACCAGCTCAAAGGGAAAGGCACGCGCATCTGCCACTCCGGTGATTACAGACGTCGTTCTGCATCGCAAATACACACAGACCGGCGAGAACGTGTATCGAGCCGTCCTAGAGGTGCCAGCCGGAGATGCCTCGCTTTCCCTTGATTCGTGGAAGTCTGTCCTGGCCACACCTGAGCTCAGACAGGAGTGGGACCCAGCAGTGGAGAGTGCACAGATGCTTGAGATGTTCGATCAGGCGACGCGGATCTCAAAGACCAAGTTCACCCTTGGCTGGCCTGCGAGGTGCGTCATACTGGAGTGTTCATTTATGGCCTTTGCTCACTTAATATCCACACCCAGCCCCAGGGACGCTGTCACGATTTCACGAACTTTCAACGACGCAACGACGCTTATCGATATATCGACCTCTCTTCCGCGCTCTCCGGACGAGCCCGTATACCTAAGACCCTCACCTCCGTACGTACGCTCGGATGTTGGACGTAAGTGTCGTACACCTGTGGGTGTATGCGCCTGACACAGCTGGCATTAGTGTTTGCTTGGTGCATACAGTTGATACAGCCACCACCAAGTGATCAACAACAGAAGAGCAGTGGAAAGCTGCGCATCACCTGCTTTTGGCAACATAACCTCCGATTGATATGGAACCTGGGCCCTAGTACCAGCCTCGCGCAACAGCTCTGTGCTATGACTGTCGGTCTCTTCAAGACTGTTCAGAAGCGCGGGAACCGGATACCAATCCTCTCTGGATACGGGAACGGCGTCTCCGTAGAACGCGTGCGCTTCCAGATTGACAGAGAAGCGCTGACACTGGACTACTCTATTGTGCCAGAGGATGAAGAATCGCCCCTGCTTTCAAATGAACAAGGTCTCGACGAATTGCACGCAATTCGTGAGCATCGTAGGCTGACGCGATGTATTGAATGCAAACTGCCTGCGTCTCAGGGTTGGGACGTACAACTGACTACGAAGGCATCTTCTGAGCAAGTTTCGCAGTTGCCTTGGACTGTACATGCCACACGTCGTGGTCCCTCGCCTAGTGCTTCCGATTATGTGACCGCCGAGCAAGACAAAGTCACGCTTGATGTCAAACACGCGCCACTGCCTAACGATCACTCCGTACTGAAAGTTAGAGTCGTCATAGAGCTATCTGGTCCCTCAAGTGGCGTCCGGTTAAACGGCGTACCACACCCAATCGAGGAAGTCGAGGAACGGGATCCATCTTTTTTCATGTCTCAACCCATGCTGCAAGATGCATCGAGTACCGCTGATCTGAGCTTCCAGACCCAGTCGTCGGTTAGCACAGTAGCATCCAGCCCTTCGCGATCATCCACGATAGCTGATAGGCCGCAATTGGTACGGACGATTACGGAGCGAACGGCAGCTGCGGAGAAGTCTATATTCTCTCGGGTGAAGCGGAACTATATTTACTTCTCCTCGCTTCTCCAGGAACCAGAAGCGAAGTGGAAACGTAGTGAGTACGCTATCGTCTATCGCACTCTTCACATCACCTGATCACCGATCGCGA
The DNA here is from genome assembly GCA_000320605.2 of Gelatoporia subvermispora B. Lineage (NCBI taxonomy): Eukaryota > Fungi > Basidiomycota > Agaricomycetes > Polyporales > Gelatoporiaceae > Gelatoporia > Gelatoporia subvermispora. The sequence goes on from KB445794.1 coordinate 2,006,024, forward strand.
AGCTACTGAGGCTCGCGGAGTGTCGATTGCTCAACTTGACTCTATTGACCCGACGCTTGTCGTATATCGCGCCGAAGCGACATTTGTAGGACTTGGATTGTGGGATCTGTATTCTGCGGTGGTGACGCCAGGCGCTCGGGCATATTGGGACAAACTCTACGAGGATGGTGTGCTCCTGGAAGATGTGAACGAGCTTACTGAACTATGGCACTTCAAGACGAAGCCAGCATGGCCGATTAAGTACGCACTGCACATTTTGTCGGCGGATCGATGCTAATCTGTCGATGATCAGTGGGAGAGACGCTGTTGTACTCAAGACTGTGTACAAGTCGCCCACCACGATCCATGTCTTCGCTTTCTCTGCTGATGACCCAAACCTCTTCCCGAATATCCCTCCCGTAGAGCCCAACGTTATACGTACTCAGATCGACTTGCAGGGTTGGGCGATCGAAGCTCTATCGCCCACAACGACACAGCTCACGCTATTGGAGCAATCTGATCCGAAGGGCTGGTCCAATAAGGCATCCATACCGCAGCAGATGATAAACGCAGTGGCAGGTGTGGGCGAGTATGCCATCAAGTGCGGGGGCCCGCCTGTGGCTACTCGACTTGAGGGAGCCAAGACCAATGATGTTCGGTACGACCACGAGCGCGGCCTCTTCCGGCTCGAGTACGAGGCTTGTTCACGTCGTCGTACAGCCAGTGATAAGACGACAGACGGGGCACCCTCGTCTCCCGGACTCACTACTATTGAATGCGAGCTTCGCTGCGACCTTGATAATTGGGCTTCATCACTCGACATTGTCGTTGATCCTCCTCCACATTCTATATCCTGTCTCCGACGGCATAGACTCTCTTATGGCGGCGGCGGTCTCTGGCTCACGATCACCCACGATGCAGTGTACTCCAGCGACGAGCGTCTCTTGACCATCGTGCGACGCGGACCTTCCGGGGCGTCGAAGGACAAAGGTTTGGTGATGGTGAACGGTGCCAAGGTAGATGTGGATGTAGAAGAGCTGCCTGAGCGCGAGGTGAAGAATCTCACGAAGCAGAAGCGTGTCAAACCTACACGCGTACCTCTCGACCAGCCACCCGTCCTTGGTACTATCCGTCGACGCCGTGCTGAGTGGACCGCCGACGCCGACAAGGATGGTGGAGACAGTTCCTCCGGCAAGGCTGCAGACGCATCGCCAAAGGACGGCGTCACAGTGACGACGCCTCGCTACGCGGCATCGATCGGGAATTTCTTCACGTACGCGGTCCAGCATGCAACGACCACGACTCAGCAGGCTGTCGCTGCGATGTCGCCTGTGTCACCCTCCGCAGACGGTACAATCCTCTCCTCGTCGATTCCGCCAATGCAGTACGCGCTCGAGGCTCTCGCGTACCTGCAGAGCATGCATACGCGACCTCTAACGGATGAGTGGACGCTTGTGAGCGAGAAGGACATCCCAGTGCATCGCAAGCTCGCGCCGGAAGTCTCGCCGACCATTCCTGTGCACCGCGGCGGGCGGGTGCTGGAGGGCGTGTCTGCAGACGAGATCGCACCGGTGCTCTCGAGCTATGCGTGTCGCGCGCAATGGGACACCCGCTTTGGCAGCGCGCAGGTGCTCGAGGCGTATGGCGCTGACGCGCACACCGCGTTTGTTACGATGAAGGGAGGGTTCCCGTTCCGCGACCGCGGATTCTACCTCGCGTCGCTCGTCGCGCGAGAGAGCGCAGGCGCTACGCCTTCGAGGCGGAATACCGGCGAGTCGGAGCAACCGCATGAAGGCCGCTCAGCAATTTTCTGCGTTACGGCGTCGTTCTCCCCCGATTCGGCTGCATCATTTTCGGCGAACAAGTACAACCCGTTTGGTCTGCCTGTTGGCCGCGTTTTTGTGGATGGTTGGATACTCGAGACACTTGACCCATACGCAGACGAAAACTACGCGATCCCGTCGACGCGATGCACACGCGTTGTCGCAGTTGACTATGCTGGCTCTATCCCCGCCGCAATGAATTCGTCCATCAATGCGACTATGCCGAAGTCCATCCTTGCCCTGGAATCCTATATCAAGGGTATCTCACCATCGCCTTCCATCCGTCTGCCTGCGGCAGGTGTCGTAGTCCACCATGCTACCGATGACGGCCCACTAAACAAGTCGTGGACCTTGCGGCGTCGAGACCCCAACCGAGTGTTGATCTCTACGCAATTTAATCCGACTGACAAGGTATACCGCACCGTCATGCTACTGGACAGCTCGACCGCCTTATCCGGAAGCTCTCCAGTAGTTTCTCATGACAAGACCCCCAAAGCCAGCAAGGCTACCCTGAATTTTCAAGCCACACCATCCAGAGAAACCCTACGCGACGGTCGGAGTACTGATTCACGGACCGCACCACCTTCTACGCACACCGATACCGAGCCTACGCCGGACCGCCCGCGTTCGCGCGATGCTGCGCGCTCACCCACGATGTTCACTTCTCGCGGCGAAGTGCGTCACCCGACGGACCTGCTCGTGTCCGAGATAGTCGTCGACTCGAAGCTCTTCCCAGACGGGTACGAGCTGCATGTTCGCGCGCGGCTCGAGAAGACGAAGGCGCGGCTTGCGCTCGCGGATGCGGGGAACGATGGGCTCGCCGAGGGCGTGCTCCCCATGACGTGCTCCGCCTTCACACTGCCCCCTTCGCCGCTGCACTCGTCTGGGCTCAACGCCGACCCACCCCCACGACATTTGTTACGGCTGCATCTGCCGACGGCTCAATACCAAGTGTCAACGATTCAAGATCCTCTCACTGGGGAGACTCGGACAGCCCCGCCCAAGCCGCAGTGGCTGACGGACCTCGAGGAGGGCCGCGCTATCATCGCGGTCGAGATCCGTTCAGCTACCGCGGGGCGCGCTACGAAGGGCACTGTTGCCATCGACGGCGCCTCGGTCGCTGTTCTCAGCGAGAAGGAGTCGCTAACGGTGCTGGGAAGGGATGAATTATTGGATGGACGGACTTCCAAGATGGATTTACTCGCAAGGTGCGATCGCCGGTTGTTCATATCGCGCATGGAAGTCATATCTGATGCGTTGACCCTGCACCGATCCAGGTCCGCCGCCGAGGCGGAGCAGCTGCCCGACAAGCTACAGACGCCGCTCGCAGTGGCGGAGCACCTCCTGGACGCAGGCGCGCAGACGCCGCAGATGGCGCCCGCGCCGGACGCGCGTGAAGCGGAGAGCATCGCGGCGACGCCCGAGCCGAGCCCGGAGGCGTCCGAATCGGTGAGCACCCAGTCCTTCTACAGCGGCGTGCGCGGACGTGCACTGAACGGCGTGGCTTGGCACAGGGTCCGCAGGTTGCACCAGCGCCGGCCGAGCCGCAGGCAGGTGACTCGCCCGCGGCGGGGCTTCTACGCTTCTTCAATGGGTACCCCAACACGCTGCTGCGGCTTGCGGGCCCCATGCAGCGGTCGGTGTCGGGCTCGGGCAGCACGCCCGAGGCACGGGTGGGCGGCGCGGAGACGAAGACGGCGGTCGCTGTGCGCGAGGCAGCCGGCGCGAGGAGAGCGTGGCGCGGGTACCCGCTGTCGACGGTGCTGGTGATCGCACTGATCGCGTTTTTGATCGGGTCCCTCTTGCGCTCGCTCGTGTCGCCGGCCGACTTTGTGTATGTGGTGACGGACCCGCGTGATGCGGAGACGGAGAAGGCGGGCTGGCGCGAGGTCCGGCGGTTGTTGGAACTCAAGTATATTGTCGGAGGGTGGGATTTCCAGGTTGCGGTCGTCCGGAGACATTGACGGGTCATACTAGTTTAGATCTAATACTAATGGTGGATGTATTTGTGAGGCGCGGCTCTACTGACGCCATGTATTCGAGTGACGAGCACTTCTGTCGGACGAGCGACCTCCGAGACGGCTTTTGCGAGGATGGGTCTCGTTTACCCTGTCGCTATAGTGTGGTCAATTTACCCCTACTAGTACATAGTGTGTTGGTTTAAAGCTGTCCAACGGCGCCATTCAGTTGAGGGACGCTAAGTATAACTAAACACGGATCGAGCAAAATGACGCGAAGTCTATCGAGGTGGTCCCGCCAGATAAGACGTACAAGTGGCGATAGCATGCGTCAAGATATGACGACCACAAGGGGAGAAGAAACTAAGCTTCGGCGAAAGGTCTTTGAGCAATAACAGCAGCTATAATCTCGAGCGCAGGCTTCTTGAAACCTTGTCTAGAAGCATTTGTAGCTCGAACCTCTGATAGATATTTACCAACAGTCCGATGTTTCACGGCCTCAGATGAGCATCCTATGATTGTATCATAACATCTCGCTAATTTCCGGCATTCTCATTTTCCTTCCGGTGATAGGATGTAGTGTGTCCGACCCTCGCGACGCCAGCAGATGTCAGTGCGCACAGTTGTACGATTATAATACATGGCGATGAACTTTGCCGTACACAACGGGTCGTCTGTATACGAATTGCGGGATGCGGACTATGGTGCTGCGGCGTGATGTTGCTCGGGAAGCGCGTCATTGCGGGACTCGCGGGGAACTGGAAACGCAGATAATCTGTTCGATCAGCTCGCTGTGGTCAATCTGATACACTGGCAGCTTCGTTCAACCGATAGAATCACTACAGAGAATAGATAACGGTGATCGAGTCCACATTACTGTATGGGTCACCTCTATGCGAGAAATAGCACCCGGAGCATGGCGCTTGATGTTGCTCGGGGAACGGGTCGTCGCGGGGGAGTACTCGGAGCCAGAGAATATGTTCTGCGATGGCTCTGCTTCCATGGAGCGCGGTGCCAACGTGGCATGAACATCACCCGATGTAACTGTAAATACTTCGTTGACGTGCAGCATACCGAGCGCTACAGCTGTCGACCTGGATGTAATGATGTGGCTGAGCACGCCGTTCGGGAATATATCACTCCCCAGTGCAGTCGGGAAGAATTGAGGACAATCGAGAGTGCGAAAACGAGGCGAAGGTGTTATTGTGAACGTGTAGCTCGCGAGGCGGGCCTCGCGGAGACGGAAGCAGATGGCGGGGGCGTGGCGGGGCGGCACGTGGTGTGCCGGCTGAGGCTGGCGTGTGCGCGCCCGATTCCCATCGGGGAGTCCTCGCGCTTCTGGCACTGGCTCTGCGCCAGCCTTGCCACCTCCCGTCACTCTTCTTCCCATCCTCCCGATACCATCTTTCCCTTTCCCCCTCACCCCGACGCCCTCGACCACAGCCAGGTCGTTTTCTTTCTTCGTGTTGTAAGATATCCTTCACCATCGCGACCCGCCCTCCCCGCCTCCTTCATAGCCACACCATCTCGGGCAGCCTCCTTCTGCTCTCGGACTGTGTCAGACAGCATCCGAGGCTCTTCCTGCTGCGCTGGTTCGTGAAAATCTGCCCTGAATCTATCCTCGACGCTCAGTTCTCGTCTGATCGTGCTTGCGGTGCCTCGTCTATTGTTGTCGCTCCAGCATCTCCAGTAAGCAATCTACCACTTTTCTCAATCACTGTCAATCAGCATCTGACCAGCTTCCGACTGCACAGGTTAGTGTATGCGTCTCTATCGACCAACTTTTACTGATTTCATCCTATCCTGCTATACCTCACCACTCTGTTCGTTTCATCTATCCACTCGCTATTCGCGTCCCGCTTCCACCGCGCGTACCGTCCAGGCGACCTGTAATCTAGCTTCTCGCCGCCATGGCTTCCGGATCGACAAATAGCACTGCGGATGGCCCCCCAGATCAAAAGCCGCCACCATCGCCTACACTTTCCTGGGACGGCGACAGAATGTGCGCCACACTCGCCCGTCGCACTCCGATATGCCTGCCTTACGCGTCTTTCCTGCAGGTTTAACATCTATATCCATGACTATTGTCAGAAGCGCGGTTTCACGAGGACAGCTCGCGCATTGCGAGACGAGTCTGGGATCAGCGCAGACGCCGTACCGCCCATCAACGCAAAGCAGGGACTTTTGTTCGAGTGAGTGGTGACGGACAAAAGCGTGCGACATCATTTCATGTGCTCGGTAGGTGGTGGAGCGTATTTTGGGTCCTATTTACAGCAAAGAGCAATGGAACGGGGTCAGAAGATGCGATGCTCTACACACAGGTGAGCTGCTCTCTGTTTTACCTGGACGGGCGGCCTAATCTCCCGCGATAGCACCAAGCTGCCCAGGCAGCAGCACGACAATCACAAGCACGACCGCCGCAGGGCGTACCACCGACACAACCGCCACCACAACGGGGCTATGTAAACGGGACTGCTCCGCGACCAGGCGCACCGCCGGGCTCGCTGCCGAACGGGGTCGGCCCACATGCACTGTCAGGCGCCCAAGCGCCTGCACAGAACGGTGTGCCCGGCGGCGTTCCCTACCCCGGTGCCCCCGCGCAACCGAACGGCCTCCCCGGTTCGTCCGACGCCCCACCACCCCCCGGGCTTGCCCCAGCGCCGGGCCAGATGCCAGGTATGGCGCAGCAGCAGCTGGCACCCGGTCAGCGCGCAGGCGGGCCCCCGCCACGTGCCCCGAATGGCGCGCCGAACTTTCAGTCGCCGACGATGGCGCACTCGCCGCATAACACCGGCGGCCCGCCGCAGCCAGCGCCCGGGGCAGGAATGGGCGGGCCCGTGGGCAGCTCGCAGCCGCTCACGCAGATCGGGCGCGGCATGCTGCCACCGAACGGGCCTGGGCATGGGCCGGGACCGCAGGGCCAGCAACACCCATTGGGACCGCACCAGACACCGCAGTCGGGGTTCCAGACGCTCGGGCGGTCACCGAGCTCGGCAGAGTCGCCCGGGCATGCGCCAGGGATGATGCACGCGCAGAGTCCGTCGCTTAGGGCGGCGATGACGCCGCAGATGCAGAGCCAGAACATCGAGCAAGTGCTGCAAGAGCTCGCCAAGGTCCCGCAGCAGCTCGGTCAGCTCAAGGCGGAACTGGGTATTGGTGACAAAGACGTATCCGCGCTGACGATGGAAGAGAAGGTGCGTCTTGCGTTCTCGGGACTGCGCGTGGGCGTGTCTGGCTGACGCGAGCCGGGTAGTCACGAATATATCATCACCACATGAATAAGCGGAGACAGAGCCAGATGGGCATGCCGCAGATGAGGCCAGGGCAGCCGGGTATGAATAACGCAGCCGCGGGCCCGTCGGGAGCGAACCAGATGCAGCAGCTGCCTCAGCAACGCATTCCTCAGATGCCGCCCGGGATGCCTCAGCACCCGCAACAGCAAGCCGCGCAGCAACAAGCGCAAGCGCAGGCTCAGGCTCAAGCGCAGGCTCAGGCTCAAGCGCAGGCTCAGGCCCAAGGGCAAGCGCAGGCTCAAGGCCAACATCAGCAACAGCAGGGGCCGGGTGGGCCGCACCAGCCACAACATCCACAGCAGCAGGCGCAACAGCAGCGCGGAAACAAGCGAGCAAGCACTTCGCCAGGGCAGGAGGTATGGACCAGTGTTTTGTAGTGTCTCTCGTGAAGGCTGATTGCGGATCTACGTAGCATGAAACATTACCGCGCAATGACTCGTCCCCGCCCGACCGCAAACGCATGCGTCGGTCACCTGCGGGACCAGAGGCGCCCCAGCCGCCGCCCATGACGCCGCTGGCCCAATTCCCACACGGGCCTCCGCAAGGCGGACCGCAGAATGTCCCTCCGAACATGATGGGTCGCCCGATGTCTTTCCTTGGGCCTCAGAATGTGCCACAGGGTCCACCGGGCATGCAGATGCAGATGGGCACACCTCACATGCCGAACGCGATGAGTCCGGCCATGATGAACCCGCCCGCACCGGGAATGATGACGCCGCAGATGACCCCGGCTCAGGTGAGTCGTGCGTACTCCATTTAGACGTGCGAAGGCTAAGCGACTCGGCGCGCAGATTCAGCAGGTGCAGCGCGAGCAACAATATCGCCAGTCGATGCAATCGATGCACCAGCTACACAAGAACAATGCGATGCAGCACGGCGGGCTAGGGAACCCAATGCCGGGTACCAACGCTACCTCGCCTGCCGGGCCCGATGGCTCGTTCGACGGCTCGCAGTTGCGCCCCGGCACCGCGCAGTTTGCAGGCCCGCCACAGCACCGCATGGGCCAGAACAAGCCAACGGGAATGATGCCACCGCCGTCGCCCTCAATAAAGAAGGATGGCGCGGACGGGAACGTGAATGGCAGAGTGGACACGTCGCCGAGGAACGCGGCAGCAGGCATTGGGCAGGGGCAGCCACAAGGCCAGGGCCCGGGTCAGCCACAGGCTCAAGGTCAAGGTCAGGGACAAGGTCAGGGCGCGCCAGGCACTGCGCCGCCGACGCCGAGCGCATCGGGCCAGAGTACCATGACGGCGCCGTCGCCAGGCGCGCTGATGAGCGCGCCGCCGGCGAGCCAGTCGGTCCCGCCACCTGCCGCGGATCCGCTTGGGAACGGGTTCTTCCCCGACGGCTTCATCTCGTCGGTCGCGTCGACGCTGGACGACTTTGATCCGAGCATCTTCCGCCCCGACGGCGACCTCAACTTCGAGCGCGACTTTGGCGAGTGGTTCAATCCCGACAACGCCGCGATGCAGTGACTCCATGCGCCACCCGCGAACTACCCGCGAACGAACGGATCTTGCCTGTTGTTGGACTATGTTTGATGTGTGTCTTGCTACTTGCTGCTGCCCTGCTCTCCGTCCTGCGCGCCTTATCTTACCTCCGCGCGCCCGCTGTATTTATGCCCAAAATCTCTTCGCGGTACCTGTGTGTCTTTTACTAGATTCCCCGTTCGTTCCGTCGATTCCTCGCTGTCGTTGCGCCGGCTCCGCGCCGCCCGCCCGTTGTCGTCCCGTGTCGCCGTTACGTACCTTTATCTTACTTACCCCCGCCTCATCTTGCTCGTGCGTGTTCCATAGCCGTGTATTTGGTACCAATGCAGTGTCTGGACGGAATCAATCCTTATCTCTTTCTTTTCTCTGCTTGGTCTGATCTCGCGACGAATGTGCACCGTCGGGCGCCGGCGCTGCCCCACATTCGCTCCCAGGCTGCGCGGGGTACGTGCGCGGAGCTTCGCGGGAGCGGACGGGGATCTGGCCAGCTCCAGCGAAGTCTATCGGGTCGGGATCTGCGAGAGTGGGCCCGGATCTGGGGCCCGTTCGGGATATTTCTGGACAATTTCCCGCGCGGCCGAGTCCCCGCCAGGATCAGTCGACGTCCGTCCCTACTGTGGCTCACCGCCGTCCTGGGTTACTGCCGCTTAAAGCGTATCGAGAATGGACTGATCGCCTGGACCTGCGCGTGTTCAAGTGCTACTATAAAGCGAATTTTGCACAACGACTTGTCGACGCCGTATGCCTAATCCTAATGATACCGGCGAACCGCGTATGGCGTCTAACGTCATGTCCAGTATTCCAAACTGTTGGATCGTTTGGGCATAAACAGGATAGGGAGGGGGGATGTCGTTTGGAACCTCTCCTGGATCCATAGTTATGGGATGCACGAGGCCCCCTGCGACATTTGACACACTACAGTGGGTCCGTATTTTTCGAAGTTAGGACCATTCGCTCATTAATCATTGTTGCGAGATCGTAACGTGTATATATCAGGTTGTGTCATATTTCGAGCCCACCCAAGTCGTAGTCAATGACTATTAATTACTCTTCATGTACAACTGCACAGATCGATGCACAAACCAATACATAGCATCGTCCCAATTACAGGCATTCTAGTCATCTACTCGATCGATTGATATCGCCACCGCTCGTGCAATTCTCTCTCCGACTTCTCTTCCATCTGTTGCTCCCTCGGGCTCTTCTCTTCCTCTCCCTGACGAGTGTGCCCCCCGGAGAGCATGAGCTGAAGAAGGTGAAGTAGCTCTCTGGCATTCGGCTTCCCTGGAGGACGCCGCATGGCCCCAATTTCTTTCCCCTGTGCTCGTTGCTTGCTTCTCCTCGTCTCCCTGCCAAGAGCGCTTCCGTTTCGTTCGTTCACGCTGGCTGGAGAAAACAATCTAGAACCAAGCTTTTCGTAGCTCGTCCATGGAACCATGGGCACCGCAGATTCTAAGAGCTGCCTCGCCATAAGACTACGCAAAGAGAGTCTGAGTAGACCACTCGTGCTCCCTGCTGGGTTTATGCAGGCGTCGGTTGTGAGAAAAGCCAACTTGCGTAGAGGCTCCATAACGAAACGCGGGGTCAAAGACTTGCATGTAATAGCCAGGAAGGTTCGGTGAGCAATGCGTTGTGTTCATAGGAATATCAGGACCTCATGACCGAATTTCGTTAAATGAATAGGAAAAGAGTGTGCTGCCATAACGTACCGGCAGGACGGCTAGTTTCGAGCTAGAAAGCCTATGGGTGAACAGATTCAAGGGGGGGGGCAATTACTGATGTCGTGGACACCGATAATGCAAGGCTTATTATCTATTGCTCGCTTTTCTGCCACGTTCTCTGGATTACTACGGGGTCCGAGCCTGTCAATCAAAGAACAGGCCCAGACTGGCAGAAAATGAGATGCATGCGCCATACCTCGTTCCCTAGCGACAGCGGGATGATATGTGTGCAACTTCACAACATTCGAGGTTATAAATGGGCTAAATAACGCAGCGTCGATCTCATGCGAGGATGTCGCTCCTGAGATTCGTACAGTCGCTTCCATCAGATGAAGGCAAAGCCGAGTCTCGCTCTGCGTTTAGATCACAAGGCGAAGGTAGTGCTGTATGGTGCCAGTAATAACATGTCGACTGGGTGAGATCAACGCAGTCAGAAGTACTGAAGTCGATAGCAGGGCTGTCGGGGTTCGGCGTGTAGAGTGCCTGCGGAGCCGTTCACAGAAAGTGCAACACATGCCAGCCGTCAGAGAGGATAGGATGAGAAGTGCCCGAACTCAGAGACGAGAATGCGAAGTGCTGGCTTCCAGGCGGACTCTCCAGACGTAGAGGGCGGAAAGAGAAAGAGGGCGCCCATACTATGGCAGACATATCATGACATGATTAATTTTGCTGTTCATACCTCTCGAGTGTGCCAAAATATACGTCAGCGTGCCAAAATATACGTCCAAACTTCCCAGGACCCCTGAAATAGACACATGAGTGAGCAATATAGAAAGAAACACGCTGCTATAACAATTTTGCATTTTATACCGCGTATGAAAAAACACGCTCGTGTAATGCGACAAAAACATCCACCACCATTAGCCACACCATTTACACGTTGAACATCACTGTTCGCTTTATACGTTGTTCATAAATTACAGAGCCAACCTGAGAGAGAAGAATTTGACGGCGCGGAAGCATCGAGTATCTGGCAAGTGAGAAGGTTGTGGCTGCCAGCCACAGTGTGTAAAGTGGTGACGTTCAGTATACACCGGCGCGTATAATTGTAAAGAGTAGCGTCAATTTCACCTACCCTCAGGTAGTGTGATTTTTCAATGCCTAGAACAAGCGTGTATTTTATGTTTGTCCACATGTGGACAAATTCCGTAGCACTCCTATGGTGCGTATATTTTACTGGGTCACCACTATGCACGTGTAATTCGAACACGTGTACAAATCTATATATGTCATGATATATCGCCCATACAACAGCGTCGGAATGAGCCTCAGCATAATTTGACTGCTCTGGCGAGCTGGGCATTTGCGTCTCCGACTGGCTGAGATAAGGTGGAAGATATCATTGCCTGGGTCGACCATAGTCGACAAAGGCGACGGGCGTAGCTGCGGTTGCCTCTAACTGCCTGCTGTGGCTGCTGCATCCTTCATGCTCAGTGTTGATGCCGTCAAGACAGAAAGGGAAGGAACTCGATGCATCGATGCCTGCATGCCGTACCACGTGTATCCGCTGCATCCCTCGGATGAGCTCTTTCTTGCGATAGATCATAGCGCTGGTATGTTGGGAATCGAGACCGTCGCATGCTTGTCACGGATAATGCCCAGCGCATGCCCGCTGTCGCGCTCTTGCCATCACGCGCCTGTACAGACGCAGGGAATCCTGTCATAGTTGGAACATATATCCACTGATCCGCCATAATGGGAAGAGGATAGTCACCAATTACCACAAACGCAGAAAACGCCGCCCGTGAACCGGAGATTGTACACGTGTTTGGCGGAGCTCCGGTTCATCTGCACGAAAGCATGCTCGAGAGCAGACCTTTTAAATTGTTGGAATTTTCAGCCTTGGACAGATTATTGATGTGTATAGAAGACGAAGGTGACCAGAAAGGATGCAACCGAAAGCAAATCGACGTTATCGTACAGTAGATTGACTAGTGAGGGGTAGGTAATTGCGCGATTGACATAGTACAGATGATCGTGGACGTCGTGATTCTCGTCATAAACAGGCGTGATCATGGATCAGGACAATGTTACTCTGGCGAGGGTGAGGGCGGGAGCGAGCGAACTCTCCGTTCACGATGGCGCCTGATAGCCGCAACGCCCAGTGCAACCAAAAGAACTCCAAGGACGGCACCTAAGACCTCTGCCGCGATGTCCCCGCTGGTCTGGCCGCCACGGGCAACGATACGCGCTGTCGGCGATGATACCGGAGAAGAAGAGAACGAAATGCTCGACAGCGTTGTGGATGGCGGGAGCGCTAAGGACGTGAAAGGCGACGTGCTTCGCAGAGTGAGTGGCGAGAAGCTAGCGAGGAGATGATCGTGTGAGCTCAAGACTCGACTTACTTGTTCGAAGCCGTAGTGATTGTGATCGAATCGATATCGAGCCGTGCTGCCAGGCCCTCCGTCACGATGTAGGTGATCGCCAGCGTCGTCGGCTTGTCTGCGGGGAGCCCGACGGCCGAGACGAGCCCCGCGGAGGTGTTCACTTGGGTCGTGATGGAAACGAGCGGGTCCGTCGTGGAAAGGCTGATGTTGGCGACTGCGGTCGAGAGCGAAGAAGTGCGAATATAAACAGCGGTCCCTGTGTAGTTGAGTTGGTGAGCCTCGATCATCTCGATCGCGCTAAGTGGAGCATGCGATGAATCTTACCTTGGAAAGTCAGGAAGACCTGAGGTATGATGTCCCCGCCTGCAGCGGTCGGCCCAGCGGTAGATGCGACAGTACCATTGAAGGCTTTCGGCTCGGACACAGTCTGCCTGAGAGGTGCGCAATCTTACCGCCTGGTAGCATCTAGAACTCGGCGCTGCTCACCAGGGACTATTGCATAAACCGTCAGAACTGATCGTCGCATTGCACGCCGGTGGACTGTACGACAGCTCCGGCGCTGTGTTATCGATCGTGATGTTGACCTGAGCGAACGCGGGGAGCAGCAGGGAGGACCAGCCCAGGAGGAGACACCACCGCCGCAGCAAAAATCGATGCTGCATGGCCGGCCGTGGTGGAGGGCGCGATCATGATCAGTGCGGGGTGAGGCGGGTGATATGCGCGGCGCACGCAGCGGCCACGCTCTGTCTTCCGAGACCATGACAACCCGGGACGTTCGAACTAACGCCGGCTGACCAGCAGACCTGGAATTCGAGTGCCAAATGGAGCACCTCACAGCCAGAGGCTGAGGCCATCAGCATCATTGTTGGACGAAGCACGGACAAGAAAAGAACGAATGAGGATAGCATGACAGGTAGTACCTGGCAGGATCATCTGGGTGGGACAGGATGGGCAGCAGCCACCGCCTCGCCTCGCCTTGCTCGCAGCGGAACTCGCCCGCCGGCACTCTCGGATCGGCGGGGGCGCCAAGACTTATCAGTAGTTATCAGCAGTTATCCCGGCTGGATAAGTCCCCTTGCGGTCGCGATGCAAGCCGAAACTGATTTTGCTTCCGACAAGCCATGGAAACCACCACGTATGGGCATGATCTAGACCTAATCAGGCACGGGACCAGGTCAAACACCTCCCTCTCATCCTTCGCTTCGTCCTCGTCCTCCCCGTCGCGACCTGTGAGTTTGCCTCCACTTCCTCCGGGAAGCCCCCACTTTCTTTTCACCACACGTTCTTTCGTCCAACTTGGTGTCTCGAGAAAAGTAAAAATCCCAAATTTCGCGAGAATGAACAACGAAGGCCATGTGCTGCGACGTGGTATCATACACCGCAGGCTCGGGGATGCTGCCAGTCGCCTTAGGAATCTGAACAAGCTCTTTGTCTTTACCCCGACGGCGACTTGGCCCTCCACGGACTTGGCGGGTCCCACTGAGACCCCCGCGGCGACGCCAGCAAACGCTGCCTCAAGTGAGTTTCTTTCCTCACCTTTGCAAGAAGATTTGCTTTGCTACTTCGATCCCGGCCTCCGTACGACTGGGAAGTCGATCGGACGAGTAAAGATAAGTTTAGGGGATGCAGTCGCTATATCACAGACGTCTACGCGACGGCAGTGACGCAGTGGACGAACTCAATCTCGGAATTGCTGGTCTGTCTTCTGTACGGCATGCGCATGCTGCAGCTATGAGAGCATACCTGTCCGCCGTCAATATGACGAATTTGACGCGTTCTGCTAATGCAATTATGACATGGCGCGTCGCTGCAGGGTTGTCTATGAGTTGACGCCGGACATGTGGCTGCCCCATTGGATTCTCTGCAGCCATACTATGGCGGGCAGATCTGCTCTGTTGCGAAGCAACTTGGAACCACGTAACCGGGCTTCCGTCGTATGACGCCGAACTGCGATCACAAGTGCGTGAGTTAAACTTGCGACGCACTGGCAGCTCATACGGCGTGGCTTGCATATGTTTATACGAACTGTGCACATATGGTACCGACCGTGTTGTGAAGGGTGTCAGTCATTGACAGCTGCACTTCGTACGCAATGTTCGCACATGCTCGACGATGCACTCTGGGATACGGTCGCATCTCGTGCGATGCGCAATGCGGTCTCGGGGTCGATTTATTTTCGTTCTATCATGCGCTACTTGGCACATATTTGGTACTGACTCTGCGTTGCAGCGACTCCACCCGTCGCGCCGCCTGCCCCTACGAACCCGGCCCCAGTCCCTTCAAACACTGCTACCTCTGCTGCTCCTGCAGCCACTTCCTCAAACCCCGCCACGACACCTGCTGCCGCGTCCTCTTCTGCTGCTACTACCTCTGCAGCGTCTGCTCCCGCGTCTTCTTCGGCTTCCTCGTCCTCGGCCTCTTCGTCTTCGGTCTCATCTAGCTCGTCGTCTTCTTCCTCTGTCGCTCCTTCGCCGACCACCCCTGCTGTTGCGCCTACGACCCATGCCCCTGCTGTAAGTGACTAGTCCTCTGCGTATTCGTATGACCGTTGTTGAGTCGACATATAGGCCATCTCGACTCCGCCTCCGGCTAGCACCGTTATGTTTACCACGCACCTCGGGAACTCGCTTCCTGCGAGTGCTGTGGCGTCCTCTGCTCTGCCGAGTTCCTCCACGGCACCTACCTCAGGCGTGAGCACCCCGGTTTTGGTTGGCGGCCTTGCCGCCGGAGCGGTCGGCGTAGCTGGCGTCATTTTCGCTATCGTGTACTTCATGGTACGTACATTCATGTCATGCGCAACAGTATTATGCTGACCTTCTACTCAGCGACGCTCTTCTCACGAGGACGAAGATCCCTCCGACTTCGATGCTGACGCATTCAGGGGACAGTCCATGGTTCTTCCTGACAATGACGGTCCTTCCCCGGAGCCTATGTCGCGCTCGAACACGACCGGTGGTCCTAACATGATGGAGAGGAGGCTGGCCAGCCCGGCCCCTACCTATGGTGGTGCCCCTTCGATGCATCACCCGTACGGCATGCCTCCTCCCCCTCCTGGCGGTTACTACAACGACTACGCGGCTGGCCAGCCCTCGTTCATGCCTGGTCAGATCATGTCTTTCGGCCCCGGTCAAGTCGTCCCCCCGTCGCCTGCTCCGGCTCACTTCCCGCCCGTTGCTCCGATCTACGCTCCGAATCCGTTCCACTCTTTCGGCGAAACTCCTCTGGGTTCCCCCGTCTCGGTTGCACCCTACGACTCGGCATATGACGCACAGGGCCGCCTGATCAACCGTCAGCCGTCCAACGGCGCGCAGGCTTACTTGTCTCGCCAGCCCTCGTCTGCCGGCATGATGGGCGACATGGGCCAGGGTAACGATTCGCACTATGTCGATCTCGACAGGTCCAGTGTCACTCCCTTCCAGGCCGCACAGTACGCGGAGATCTCACGTCACCTGAACACGGAGCCACCGTTCCCCCTGCCCACCGCTACCATGGTCCAGGACATGCACGGTGAGGAAGACTTGCCGCCGGTCCCGGAGAAGGAAACCATCGTCTACTCGCCCGTCAGGCCCGACAGCCAGATGTCCCCCACGGCCATGTCCCCGCAGCACGCGTTCGGCACGTCGCCCTTCGCGGAGAACGCCAAGCGCGGCACGTTCGGCGTCGAGGACCCCGTCATGGAGCACTACGGCGTGGACACGCTCGACGACGTGCACTCGTTCCGCGACTCGCTCCCCGCCCCCCGTCCGCCGCGCACGCGCGCATGCCCTCGACCCCACCGATCCTCCCGGAGCTCCAGCAGCGCCCCTTCTCGCCGATCTCGCTCGACATCCCCGCCGCGCTGCGCCCCGCGCACTCGCCCCTCGCATCCTCGTTCAACGCGTCCTCGCCCCTCGCGTCGTCGTACATGCTCCCCTCGCCCCCCGCGAACGCACACTTCCCCGACTCGCCCAAGACGATCCAGCCCATGCGCGCAGAGCCTGAGCAAGAGCCCGCCCTGCCCGCCTCCCCCATCCTGCGCCAGCACGCCGGCCCGGTCTCCCCGATCATCCACGAGCACGTCACCCCCGCGTCCCCGACCGAGCACGAGCCCATGAGCCCGATCTCGGCCACCATCCACGAGTCCATGGGCCCCATGTCCCCGACTCTACGTGAGCCGGTGAACCACGCGGAGACGCGCCCGGACACCGTCTACACCATGTACGACGACGACGACGCGTACGGCGGCATCTGATCGCCCCGCGCTGTGCCATGCTCTGTCCCCACCCAAGCTGTTCATACGCTGTAACAGTCGCTCGCTGCTCTCCCTGTGTTTCCTTTCTAATGGTCTTGTGCTTTTGGTTAGTGTGCGCTTCCCCGGGCGCGGGCAGAACTGGCTTCTCTGGACGCCCGGCTGCCCGCGGTCTTGTTCCGATGCGATGTTGACGATTGTGCACTCCTGTGACACAGTTTTAGCTCTAGATGAGATTCTTCACGACCATACACGTCTAGCCGCCGTTCTGCTTCGTTATATGGGACGGGTTAGAGCAGTTCCTCTTTTAATACTACGCATTCTCTCTCCCCTGCGGGCGATGCTCGTTTATACCCCGTTTAGTTCATCGGCTAAATTAACAGAAAGGATTGAACGTAGTAGATCTATCATCTTCTGCAATCGATATAGTACTTTTGGCTCGGATGCCGCAGTTTGGCCTGGCCTACTGCCACTATGTGTAGGCCGTGCATGGGTAAGACGGGGAGAAATTCCAGTATAACAGCAACAATGAAGGGCACTTGAGCAGCTCTTGACAGCATGGCTATCCTTCGTCCATTGCTTCCACGCCAGCATTTTGCCACCATGCGGTTGGCCCCAGGCCCTGTTCTGCTATCGAACACTGAGAAGGTGTCAAAGTTGCAAGGTACCACGTGAAAGTTAGTGTAGTTGACTTACGGTAATAGTATATGGTGGTCTTCTCCTTTCTCTCTGTTGTTGGACACCCTCAGTGGCTTTCGGTGGTCCAGGTTCGTCGTCGTAGAATTCGTCGTGCTCCACTCGTACACGAACGACCTCGCCAGTGTCAATGTACATCCGGTCTGTGAGTGGAGTGTCGAGCATCTCATGTGTGGATGTGATCTCGGAATTTGGAAGCCAAAAGAAGGCGCGTTCGTTGGGATCACTGTAATGGAGTAAACATATCAAGGATCTGGCCGAATATGACATGAAAGTTGACTTGCAATGCGCAGGGCTCTGGAAGGAACATTTGAGATACGTAGATGTCGTCAAAGAATCCTAGAGTCACTGAAAGACCTCAGTCGCAATTCGAAGGGACTATTATAGTGAGCGTACATCGAATGCCGTCCTCATCGGAAGACTTCACTTTGGCCAGCAGCACCTCCGAAGCAAATGGTCTGAAGACAACCAACCGAAACACAACTGATATGGGTCAGGCTAGTGTTGCGGTCTAATTGATAACATGAACACACCTTTATACCAAAGAAATCCATCACCGTACCTCACTTTGCCTTCGCCGACCTCTGACAGGTCAAACACACAGACACATAGCCCGACATCGTGTAAGACACGGTTCGCATACTTCTTGTTGAGTTCATTAGTGATAGCCTGCTCTGGGGGTAGGCCGAAGTTGGAGGGGTGGACCGCGACCGTGTCCTACCCGGACGTGAGCAGTCAGGTCGTAGTGACTTGAACATGTGGACGTGCCTTGAGAATTGAGAGCTGGAACATGGTTGATGCTGATGGAGATGTATATCACGTTTCACGTGCTATAGCATGACTTATATGTGTAGTCGCAGCTTGAAAGTCTTTCACGGAAGGCGGATGTTGTGCGAGTAGATGGAAAGCGTCGGTGCGACGCTGTGCGACGAATCCGAGAAATCGAAGACATAATTGCGCGCCAATCTAATCTTATCTCGCAGTTCCGTTTTCCAAAAAATTCGCGCCGACTTTAGATGCCGCGTCCCGTCCGCGTTCGTACCCCTCCTTCCGCCACCGTCCTCCATTCCTCTATCCTTTATTCCTTATAGCCCGCACACCCATATAATACTCGTGTAAAATGGCCGACGCAGTGCAGCAGCCCGTAGCAAGCTCGTCAAAAACCGGGCTTTTGCCTGCGAAGTCATGGCAGCACTTCGTGGCGGGAGGGTGAGCAATCCGTGCAAGCAATAACCTTGAAACTGATGCTCACTCGGCTTATGCTCGTAGGCTGGGCGGAATGTGCGGTGCAATTGTTACCAGTCCATTTGATGTCGTGAAGACGCGGCTGCAGTCAGATCTCTTCAGGGAGAAGCACACCACAATTGGACTAGCGGGCAACGGGACAGTCGCCATTCCTCGACGAGTCAACCTCTTATGGCATTTCGTTGAGACGACACACATCATCCGGTGAGTACCTATTGCATACCGAGTCTTCCAGGTAACCAACGGACGCGTGTCATTTAGGGACATCTACCGGGAAGAGTCTCTGCGAGCACTGTTCAAGGGTCTTGGACCAACATTAGTCGGCGTCATACCGGCTCGTTCCATCAACTTCTTCACCTACGGAAACGGCAAGCAAATAATTGCGAACCACTTCAATCATGGTGAAGAGAACACTCTTGTGCATCTTAGCGCTGCCGCATGCGCCGGTGTCGCGACAGGCACCGCGACAAATCCCATCTGGGTTGTGAAGACGCGTCTGCAGCTCGCGACAAACAACAAGCCGCCAATACCGGCGCCGCGGAGTATGTTTGGCGGCTCGCTCCAGATGATCAAGCAGATTGCCCGCGAGGAGGGCATCCGCGGATTCTACAAAGGTCTTAGCGCAAGCTACCTCGGCGTGACCGAGGGGACAATCCAGTGGGTCCTGTACGAAAAGCTCAAACGGTTGACAAAAGATACGGAGGGCAAAGGAGGCGTACTAGAATGGTTCGGCATGCTGGGCAGTGCAGGTACGGCCAAATGCGTTGCAACCCTCATTACATATCCCCATGAGGTGCGTCCTAGTTCATATAGCTTGTTAAGCCTCATCATATTGATGCTCGTATAGGTTATCCGGACACGGCTACGGCAACCTATGGTAAATGGCAAGGTCAAATACACTGGCCTTGCGCAGACTCTCCGGCTTGTCATTGCTGAGGAGGGCACTCGGGCACTCTATGGTGGTCTCAGCGCACATCTCATGCGTGTCATCCCCAATGCCGCGGTTATGTACTCGATCTACGAGGCCATTCTCCGGTGGGCATGATCTGGACCACTCTGGTTGCTCACTTCATCACCTCGGGTCTCTGGGTCCCCTGTCGACGATCTACTTCATGACATACTTACGCCCTGGCTAATGCCCCTGCATTGCACTAGACTTATTATGTTCATAAAAGTACTACTTTGCCTGGTGGTGTGTAATATATAGTATCCCTATATGATGATATCCCTGCTCCATCACTTTGCTCAGGGATTGTACACGGCATTCTCTCATTTTTTCCGATGGTGACTGTGATGCATTGTAATTGCTGAGGTGTATCATATCCGGGTGATTAAATATAGATGTACAAAGTCCCTTTAGTTCTCTCCGCGTCCGAGCTTGTCCAGCGCGCGGACACCCTGCTCAAACCACTCCTCGCGTGACACCCAGAATTCTTCGCGACTCTTCATGATGTCTGCGAGCACAGCACCGCCGAGGAAGACCATGTGTTTCCGACGAGGGGGATCTTCGATGCGGATCTTGAATTTCTGCAAGATAGACATAAGCCACAGCTGTGAGTTGGTCAATTCACCAAATACGTACGTTCAGACGTGAAGGGTCGCCATTAAGCACACGAGTAAGGTAGAGTTGCTTCATCTCTTTCTCCAGACGGCTGGGCAGTCCAGGGTACATACTGGAACCGCCGGAAAGGACAATGTGCTTGTACAGTTCGGCACGCAGATCGACCGCAGCATTCTGGATGGTCTGGAACAGCATTTCTGTGATTACAGATATAAGCTTATTTGGTTCAGCCGACATCGTAAGCCAATGGACGCACCTGCGACACCGGGCTGCTCGACATCCACCAGGTGTGGCTGGAACATACACTCCGGGGCCTCGAAACGCTCAGAACCAATCTTAATGACTCGCCCATCTGGTAGCTAATAAAGTGTTAACAGCAGCGGATAGCGCATTATAGTCTTAGCTTACTGTGTAGCTCTCCACCAACACAGTCGTCTCTTCCGATAGCCGCGTGTCGAGATCCAGGTCGTAGCTTCGCAGCAGGTTACTATTGTAGTGCAGTAAGATCTGCTTGACTTACCTGACGTAGCATAGCTTCTCTTTGATCTCGCGCACTGTTTCGAAGTCGGCCGTTCGGTTGAAAGCATATCCTCGCATCAGGAGCAGCTTGATCAAATAACGAGTGACATCCCGTCCGGCAATATCGAGGCGACGAGTGAGGTGAGGAAGGGCGAAACCGTCATAAACAGGAACAATGTGTGTTACACCATCTCCGGAGTCCACGACCACACCGGTCGTCAGACCTGCATCGTGAAGTGTCAGTGAGCTGGGCGGTTACCATGGAGGATGTACTCGACGTACCTTGTGCGTAGAGGGTGAGTACAGCCTGAATTGCAACATATACACCCCCAAAGCCATACTCCTCGAACATGACCTGGCACATGCGCTGCCGGTTCACCTTTGGATTCATCGGCGGCTCGGTGAGCAACACCTTCCGCCCCTGGGTGTTCACGCGCAGTTTCTCGTCGAAGGTGTAGTCCCACAGGAGCTTCATGTCCTCCCAGTTGCGTATGATGCCGTGCTCCATGGGCTGGGTGACCTGCAGGTAATTCCGGTTCTCTGCAGCCTCGTCACCAATCATAGTGTCCTTGATCACGGCGGAGCCGACACGCTCCTCTGCTCGCAGGATCGGCCGTCCAACGATGGAGGGGAATACTGTCGACGACGTCTTGAGCTCGAGACCGACGGCCGGCTGCCTGGATGCTACGTACCATGCTCGGGGAAGTTGGAGCCTGCGTAGCCTACTTTCACGAACTGCGCGCGGCTCAGTGGCACACATCGATGAGGACGTGGCAGGGACTTACACCGGTACCGTTGTCGACGACCAACGGTATTGAGGGGTCCATGGCTGATGTGGTGGTGGAGATGGGAGGAAAGGAGGAGATGCTTCGCGGTATGCTGCTGTACGCGCGCGGATGACGCCGGCGTCGGAAGCGCAGTCACGATGTCGACGACGCGCGAAACGGCGTACGCGACCACGCGTTTCCCCGCTGCTCGTCGACCTCGACGTCTTGCTTCGTCTCGGACCACGTCTGGGTTGTGCAAACTCATCTGGGATACTCTAGACTGCTATTTGACCAGACCTGCTCTCGACGAGTCGGGATGGCGCGCGGCGCCGCCTCTCCTGCTCCTGCGCCACTGCCGAAAGTTTCGTTCGTGAAGGTGCACGATGATACCTCTATGCATCCTACGGGGGTCCACGACCTTCAGGCTCGGTCCTACGGCTGTGAGCCACCTACTCTATCACACTCAGTGCCACATTCTCACTCCTCGAAGATAATGCCTTCTCCGACTTCAGGAGACCAGAGCATTACATTCGCTACATCGGTCCGTCCTGAATACAACGTTCATAGCGAGAATTCGGCTGACGGCTTTACAGAACCTCTCGAAAGCGAACTCGCGGTGCAAGTTGAATATGATATGGACGAACAAGGTCGGGAATTCACCGCTGCTTGCTTGTCCAGTTCTGACACCTCTGCAGACCAGATCTGGCTGGACGCGTACAACGAGGAGCGGAAGGAGAAACAGCTCGATCGTGTATCATATGAGGTCCTCGAGATAGTAATGGACCGGCTTGAGAAGGAATGGTTCAATCTTGTGAGTCCAGAGGCGTGCGTGGTCGTACTTGTCTCATCTTAGCTAAGTAACCTGCAGACCAAGAATATCCCGAAACCAGACATGGCTCTCCCCTCCGAGGACTCGACATGCGCCATTTGCGATGACTCCGAGGGAGAGAATACCAATGCTATCGTGTTCTGTGACGGGTGCAATCTAGCCGTGCATCAAGGTGGTGTACCCGATGCCACAAGTCGCGCGCCATCTAATCTCTGTTCACAGATTGTTACGGCGTTCCTTACATCCCGGAAGGCCAGTGGCTGTGCCGGAAGTGTACGGTCTCTCCTGAGAACCCCGTCGTGAGTATTCAGATTCTGTCGTAAATCATGACGTTCATTCATACGTTGATTTTGCTGCAGTCTTGTATCTTGTGTCCCAATGAAGGAGGTGCATTCAAACAGACGGTGCATGGAGACTGGGTGCATCTCCTGTGCGCGATCTGGGTGCCAGAAACACGTGTGGCCAACGATGTCTTTATGGAGCCGATCACCGGTGTTGACAAGATACCAAAACAAAGATGGAAACTGGTCAGTTGCCATCTGCACGATTAAGATTGAATTCTGACGGCTAGTAGAAATGCTCCAGATGTGACGTGAAAGAGGGGGCCTGTATACAGTGCACCAAGGCGTCCTGTTTTACAGCCTTCCATGTCACGTGTGCCAGGAAAGAGAAGCTTCTCATGCCCATGAAAGCCTCGCAGGGCTCTGAGGCCCCTATGTTGACATGCTATTGCGAGAGGCATCTACCGGTAGGACGCCGATCATCGATTGAGCGTGACGCATCATTCTGATCATTCACCAGAAAGAGCAACAAGAAATCCGTCAAAAGGCGCTCGCAAGTGAGCAGCCGGATGGCGAAAACTCCGATAATCAGCTCAGCGATACGAAGTCGTCTAAGACTGCCCGCGCGTACGCCAAGACGTACAAGCCCGGTCCGCCGCTTGTCCCACATATTATTGTGGAGCGTATTATGCAGTACATTGGCAAGGTCACCGTCCGGCAAAAACGCGAATTCGTGCTGCTGGTGTGCAAATACTGGAGTCTCAAACGCGAAGCACGGAGGGGTGCTCCATTATTGAAGAGATTGCATCTTGAGCCATGGACTGCATCTGTCAGCACGCAGCAGCAGACTGACGAGGATAAAGCTATCAAACTTGAGGTACGCTCTTTGCGGGATGAGTGAGATGATTATTTACTGGCTGGTATATAGTTCATGAAGCGTCTCAGACAGGACTTGGAAACAGTCAGATTGCTCACTGATCTCAGTCGCAGGCGCGAAGCCCGCAAGCGAGATCAAGCTGAAGCGATCCAGGACGTCTTTTCGCATTTCCTCTTTTCACACGAGGCACCGCTGCGTATGGCCTTCGAGCGCATCACAGGGTGGGTGATACTATTGATCTCCCGTTCATATATTGATGTGCCCGCAGCCTCGATCGCCAGGACTACTTCAGAAACCCGGTTTCAAAGGTCGACGTTCCTGATTACTATGACATCATCAGGCACCCTATGTGTTGGAGTGTCATTGATCGCAAGCTCGATAACCATGAGTACCTAGATCTACAAGAACTGAAGGTGAATCATGTCGTGTGTTGAGACCACTTCATTGGCTCATGCAATCACTCTAGGACGATATTCTCCTGGTCGTAGACAATGCCGTGACGTACAATCAGCCTGGAACCCCGTTCTACAGAGCTGCGCAGAGAATCAAGACGGCTGCCGAACCGATTCTAGCAGATCTTGATCGACTAGTACCTTCTCCGCAGGATCACTCCGTCCCCGAGCACTCTGTTGGCGATCTTGAGCCACCGGTACATCTGCTGAGTTTGCTGCTCTCAGAAGATGCTATCAAGGACGACATCAATCTCATCCTCGACGCAGTCCCACTTGATTCACTTTGTTCCTATGAACTTCCTAGGTTGAAGCCTCCCCCGCCTCCGAAGCCAAAACGCAATCGGAAGGCAGACATTGAACGCAAGCGCCTCGAACGAGAAGCAGAGCGGCAGGCATTGTTGGATGCATCTCCAGGCTTCCGCGCAGTACGACATACTAGGCGAGCGGTGGCCGCAGCCGCAGCCGGAACGAGCGGCCAAGAGCAGCCTGCTGAGGAAAATGCTACTCCTGCTGTAGGAGAACCGAAGGCTGAGGTCGCAGAAAGCGGAGGAATTGCGGTGGTCACGTCACCAGCGACCGCAAAGCGCAAGCACCGGGTGACCATAGCGTCGTCCAGGCCGGATATACCACCGATGGTCGAGGAGGTGGATAACCAACAGTCGTTCAAGATGTTCGACCAGGGTTGGATTCTGCCGCCGGATCAGCGGCGTGGAGGCCGTGCTCCCATCGAACGTACACCTCTCCCTCCGCCAAAAAAGAAGCAAAGGACCGGTAGGTGTTATCCCACGAGCGTGATAATACCTCGCTCACTATGCTTGTCAGACCGACGGAAGCCCCTGTCCGCTCTCGATCTTACATCTGCTACCGAGGAAGGAGCCTCTCAACAGCAGGAAACACCAGTACTTGGTGCAGAAGACACTTCTATTGTCTCAGGGGAGCCAGAGCAAGCCGCAGACGAATCTATGATTATGGAGGTCCAAGAGTCTGCGCTGCTACGATCTGGACAACCTGAGCCTGTTCAGGGTACGGCAGCCTCTATCGAAGTTGTGGAGACGATGTCGCAGCAAGATGGACTGCGCAACCTGGAGACACTAGCCAAGGCCGCACAAGAACTTGTACGATCAGACGATTCTGCTGAGGTGAAACAAGCGCTGGACGAAATGAGCGACGCAGAAGCTCTCGCTAAGACTACTGCAGAACAAGAACAACAAGCAGAACCTCCGGCAGTGGAAGAGCTAGCCCGAGCAGAACCTCAGACGGAGCCGCCGCAGCCAACAGCAGAAGAAGTTGAGGCCAAGGAAGAAACGCGCGGCCGCAGGGCTCGCAAGGAGCCTCCCAAGATCATCTGGATTGAAGAACTCGACACCCCTGCAATACGCCGAGAGAAGAACTTGCGTCGGAAGCAGGAAAGGCAGAGGCTCAGGGAAGAGGAAGAGGCGCGTCGAGCGGCAGAAGAGGCAGCTTTGACAGGTGCCCAAGGCGCCTCCTCGGGCTCGGAAGCACCAGGCGAGTCATCAGGCCGGCTGCTCAAGTATGCCGAGGAGATCGCAGTGCATATCCCGGAACGTGCAGGGTCATTCTCGGACCTCACGTCTCTCAGTGAGCTGTCCGAAGCAAGCACGAGCGAGCGAGCGTTGTCGGACATCGGAGAGAGTGAGATCGACCCAAAAGAGGATGATGATGTGCCCATGGACGAGCGCGTTCCTGCCAGAGCATATCCAGCGGAGTCTGAAGATCTCGAACCGGAGCAGCACAGCATGAATCCTGAAGTGGAGATGCTTGACCTTGATGATCTATCGGAGGCCGGTTCTTTACGGGAACGCAAGGATGAAGGGGACGCGTCGATGCAAGCAATCGTACCTCCTGAACCTCCAGTACATCAGCGACGACGGAAGTCGTCGGCGCCTCTTAGTCCTTTACAGACACGACATCAATCGCATGCGCCGCTTGCACCAGAAGATGAGCGAGGAGTTATCAAGCTGCGCGAGGGAGAGACACTTGAGCCTGGTACCCTTGGTGAGTTTCAATCAATATGCAATGCCGCTGCTTTACTCATTCGATACCCTTGCAGTTTGGGCGAAAGCAGGTAAAATTCTGCATCATGAGCTCGGATTCCGATGCTTATTCATGCTTGATTTCTAGACACGTATCCATGGTGGCCGGCTGTCATCTATGAGCCCCCGGACGATGACATCCCGGTCAAAGTCCTCAAGGGCAAGGAACAGGTGCGCCGAACAACTGGCGGTCCACTCCATCTGGTCCGTTTCTGGGACAAACATCGAACATGGTGCGTATTTAGTGTCGATATCATTGGTATATACTAATGAAGTTGCAGGCAGTGGCTGGAGCTGGATCGATTATTATACTTGGGCGAGGATAACGGTGAGTTGCCGTCCATCCTTGCGAAAGATGCAGCTGAAGGATGTATAGAGCTCGATTCCGAGATGCTCACTCCCAGCAAGAGACAGCGATTCAAGACACCTGCCCTTCGCCAAGAGTGCAGGAAAGCTTGGAGGTATGTCGCCGCAACTTAATATAGTGCTTGACTTTCTGAACACCATCGCTATTTAGATCGGCGATGTCCGAGAAAGAGACAGATGGGGATGGCGAAGAGGAAACGGCTCCCCCTGTAGCTACCTGATCCCTGTGCTTTGACATTGTTGTCGTATTGTATCACTGTATTAGTAGATCCGTTGTACTCTACACCTTGTCTTTTACTCATGCCAGTATTTTTAACATTGGGATACTGGGAATCTTCCTGAAGAGCCAAAGCAGATCGCAGCACCGGATATCATTATTGGCATAATGATACAGGGAGTAATGCAGTGACGGTCAGAGCAATGGGTATACTATGCAAAACATGCAATCCATGATCCCGAGAAGAATGAAGAGATGTGTTGGGGCACAAGAATGTTTCAACTAGTCGGTGTTGCCGCACTTGTCGAGGTTGAAGTACTTGCCGAGGAGGGGGTTGTTGGTGTACGGGTCGATGTTCTGGAGCCAGCCGTTCACGGTTTGGTGAATGCTGTGGCAGCGACGAGTGATTAATATCGGTATCTCGTAGGACACAGCGTGAGCCACGCACTAGTCCAGGTTGTTCTGGCAACGGCAGCAATCGCTGTATGCCGCAGCAGTTGCAGAGTCCTACGAGGGCATTATTACGACAGCTGTCTGGAATAAGTAGCCTATACGTACGTAGGTCATACCCCATGGCCAGCCGTTGTAGTTTCCGATGGTCTGCAGGACATTGTAGTTGTTGCTCGCTAGAGTGTCAGCGAAGAACTTCGCGCCGGTCATGATGTTGTAGTCCTTTATAGGATGAAGGGTATGAGTGCATGCTGGGAGTGAAAGAGCGAACAGACATACGGGATCCTGGCAATTACCGCCTGGCGCATCCTGGCACTTGTCGGAGGTGAGCTGCATCAGGCCCTGCTCGCCTCCACCACCGACCGCCCAAGATTCGCAGCTGCTCTCCTGCATCGAGATCGAGGCGAGAAGGATCGGCGGGACTGTCAATCGATCACAAAATGTCAGATCTCGCCGCCAATTGGTCCACCTGGAACACTTACCGCCATACTGGCCTCCGTACTGCTGGAACAAAGAGAGGTACTGCTGGCACGCTTGGAACGGACTGTTCGGATCCTGGAGGGCGTCCGCAAGGTCAACAACGATGAGATCGTCAACGGTGACTTGCTGGGGAGTCCAGCCGTTGCCAGTTACACCGCAGTTTAACCAGTCTATGCCTCCGTTCGGCCCAGACGTAGCAGTGATATAGTCTAAAATTGTTTCATTACCGTCAATCACGAGATAGATGTATGCGACAGACTTACCGGTGGCGCCGGTATCGCCACAGGTCGAGGCAACATTGATCACGCCGCCAGTAACTTTCTCGAGGCTAGGATTGCTCGTCGCCAACTTTTGCGCGGGCGCAGCAGGAGCAGCGCTCGATTGTGGAGCAGCACTAGACGATGGGGGCGGAGGCGGGGGCAGGGCACTCGATTGTGGAGCAACACTTGACGGGGGCGGGGCGGGGGTGCTGCGCTCGTCTGAGCAGCAGCGCTAGAGACAGCTGCTACCACAGATGATGTAGGAACCGCGACAGAAGTAGGAACCCCAGAGCTCAATGACGTCGGGGCGCTCTGTGTCGACAGACTCGTTAGATCCATCTCCAAAGCCGTTCGACGCAGCGAGCATCATCTCACCCTGACTTTGCAGTTCCCTTTGGACGAAGCAGCGTCACGAGCTTCGCGCTCATGACGAGCGTGCAGAGAATGCCTGGAGGACAGGCGGGACAACCCAGCATGCGCGTTGGTGGCCTCCGCCACACCGGCCGCGACGGCAAGGAAAACGAAAGGAGCGACGAGTTTCATTATGATTAATGAGATAATAGCAAAGCCTGCGCGGTGGGCGGTGGACAAGGTGGTGAAGACGAACGAAGTGGAGTCCAGCGGACACGGCTTGCCTGCGGCTTTAGCTGGCTGCAAGCGCGAGCTCGTGCGACCGCGGCCTCAGCCGTCGCGTCGCAAGTAGCTCAATTGGCAACGAGCTCGATTTTTATTTACCCCCGCGTCCCGTGCATTGACCAATGGGCGGGTCAAACAAGCCGTCTGTCCATGTTCCGATGCTTGGCGAGGTAACCATGCATACATCCGGGAGGTTAGCTGAAGCGATCGAGGATACGCACGAACTCCTGGTGGGTCTAGGTCTGAGCACACCGTTTGATATTGATTGAGAGGATGAGCATCTTAAAATGAACCAAACTTGATTGAAGGTCGGAGGTAGTAGTTCAACAGCGGACATTGTCCGGGACCATCAATATTGTCGTTGCCAAGAAAGGATGGGCGCGAGCGCTCCGAGATAAATCTCGAGACAAGCTCCCACGTGGTCAAACAAGTCAGATCACGATCTTCCGAATTCATCAAACATGTCGAGCGCGGTAATCAAGACCAGTAAGCTCCACAACCGCAAGGGCGCGAAGATACATAGGCATGTGCATGTGCAGACGAAGGTATGTATCGATGCGACACAGCTAGGAAAAGACAACTATAGCGACAGCGATGGGAACCATTGAACCAATACCAGTGGGGTCAAGATATCAGATAAAGTAGCGGAGGTGGCCCACAATTACGGAGGTCCTGCGATAGTGATAGTAGTGTGTGGTGTAATGCAATGAAGAGGTGCCGGCCGAAACCATCATGAGGTCATGTCGATGTCTGCCATCCGAGGGGATCCTGTCCGAAGGGTATCATCAGCCGCAGGTGGCGGCTCCGTGCGCGCGGTCGTCATCGTCCTGCGCCGCTCGCCCACCTTCCATATCACATCCTTGAGCTCCTGGACAACCTCCCCTCCGGGGCCCCAACGCTCACCCGCGAGCGCGGACGGCGGCTCCGCGAGGAGCGCCGAGCCGCGCACGCCGCTCTCCCTGCGCTCCTTTGCGAGACGGATACGCTCCTCGCGCGAGAGCTTCGGTCGCTCGCGCACGAACGGAGCCGCGCCGTTTGTATCCGCCTCGAAGACCTGCTCCACGCCGGGCGCAGGAAGGTGCGACGATGACGCCGTGAGCAGCAGGTGCGCAGTCACGTCGTCCAGGTCCGCGTCCTCTCGCGAATCCGCAAAATTCAGGCCCAGGCTTCCAGGCTGTTCGGCGGACGGCGCGAAGTCCTCAGGCGGCTGCAGCGCAGGAGATGCGGGACCAATCCGCTCCGAGGTATCGCTGCCCGTGTCTTGTCCCAACGGTGGCGTATCGTCGGGTTCCTCCGCGGCCGGCGCTGGTTGTGCGATGATGTCGAGGAGTCGCTCGCGGCCGCGTTCGCATTCTCGCAGCGCGAAGCCAAGCTCCTTCCGGAGGCGGTCGTAAGCCAGGAAGGCGGGATGTTCTTGAACAGACGTGGCATCTCTGGCGACGCTATCAGAATTACTGGGCGAAGCGCCCTCCACTGGCGCTTTGCGGTCGGTCTCGGTCTCAGGCTCGCGCAGGGCCGCAACACACTGCTCGAGATGATCGCGGGCGTCGTTGAGCGCCGAAGAGATCGCATCGACGTGAGCTGCAAACCGCGTCAGATGGCTAGGCATGGGCGCGAAGCTGGCCATCTCCGCCATCGTCCGTGCCTGCCGCGACGAGCGCGGAGGCGTCACCCCGCGGGAGCTGGGTGATTCGCTGCCCGCGCGGGACGCTGCAAGGGACTCGGGGCTAGGGCGCTCGTCGCGCGCGCGTACGCGCTGCACTTCCCCGAGGGCGTCCAGGAGGCGCGCAGAGGCGTCATCGAGTGTGCTCGTGAGCAACGCGATGACCGAGCGGACGTCCTCCCAATACGCGTCGTCCTCTCCTTCCTCGAATCGCAGTGCAAGGAGATGCGCGCAGGCGTACCGCTTTGCGGAAAGGGCGCCGTGCAGCGCGAGGTGCAGGCCCGAGAGCGACAGCGGGTGGCGTGTCGTGTGAACAGAGGTGAGCCGCGTGGAAGAGGGCACTTGCGGCGGGGAAGACATTCGCACTGCCTTGCTGCCGGAAGGAGTCGATGGGGCCGGAGCATCCTCCGCGGTGGGGAAGACGGCTGTGGGAAACCCCAAAGTTTCTAGCCCCATGCTCTTCCGTTTCCGTTGCAGTCCTAATGCTGCCACGCCAAAATATTCCCGAGGAAGGTCGCCGGGGGCGATGGCTGACGATTCTTCTTGTACATTCTGCAAGGACGTGATAGGTGTGGAAGGCGCGCTTATGGGAGTGGTTCTGGATGCGCTAGTCTCGAACAGGGATGACATGTCGGACCGGCGGTTGCGACTCCGTCTGTTGAGGTGCGCAGTCGGGCTGCCTGCGAGCGCCAGAGCGGCGTACGAGCCATTCCATGTCGCGCGCTTATTGAGGGGGACCGACGTTGTGCGCTGGCGCCATGCTGGAATGGAGAGGGGACGAGGGTTGTCGAGAAGGGTGAAGGTGGGCTTGAGCGGTGACGCAGGCGCGTACATTTCCGTGAGCTGCGCGAGCTGCGTCGGTGCGGTGAGTGCTGCTAACAGGTGCCGCACATTGTCGCATTGTATCTGCGTTGTGTGCAGTGACGACTGGAGAGCGACCCGGAGCGCGGTTGAGGGTGACTGTGGGCTACTCGGTCCGTAGAAGATACTGCCACGATTATTCATTTCCCTATTCGGCAAGTTACGCGAGATATCTCACCTTCGCTCTTCCTTCTCAATTATAGTAATGGCGTCATTCACGGCTGAATCCCATGTGTTTCCAGCTGATATCAGCTCTTTCACAGAATTTAATGTCTAGAAGGATGTGGATTAAGCAAGGAAATTATGCGGGCGGTCCAAACGGCTTACCGAAGTCAACTCATCGGTTTTTAGCAAGCTCAGTTTATGACAGTGCCAGCTATAGCTCGCGAACGCGAACAGAAGCATAGCGAACAGATACCAGCCAGACGATACAAGGACAACTGCTGATGAAGCAAGCGTGAACAGCCAGAAATAGTCACCTAGAAGATCCGACGACGGAGAAACTGGTTCTGCGAGTCGACCATCGGGTGGACCTGGGTCGCTTAGAGAGACCGAGCGTTCGCTGCTGGTACTATCTAGTCGCCCAGGTAAATCGGGAGAGAACGATCGTCGAGTACCGCTTGCTTGCGAAGATATGGAGGAGGATAGAAGGGAAGAGGATATCACGTCGTATTTGAAGCGCTCTGCGAAGTCTCTCTCGGAACATGGGCGAGTGGAGAGGCAGGAATCGATAATCTGGAATGGCATGTAAGCATGCTTAAGTTCGGCTAGTCGGTGAACACCATGAAATCGTGGCAAATGATAAATCCAATATAAACCGGATCAATCCACTAACAAAGGTAGGGAGAACACTGGACACTGCCGCATGTTTTGCCTTGACAAGCTGCACCTGCGACACAGACATAACACGAATGTCACATCGGCGTGAATCTCTCATTCACAACCAAAACCAATCGTCCTGGCGAACAATAATAACGACGATTCCGCGAAACTTAAACGAGGTTGAGTAACAGGTCTATTAGTCCATGTGGGAACGCAAGAAGCCGTTTGATTGCTATGCCACTGCATGGAACAGCAATGTAGCAAGCATCCCGGCCTATGCCCAAGTACCGAAACAAGAACGTTGCCAAAGTAAGTGAATAATAAAGGTGAGAGATTCGGCTGCCCATAGTCTTAGGGCTCGCGCAACTGGATAAAGATGCTTACCTGCAAAGCTTTCACGATGAATGAAGGCATCTTGTCTGGGCTAATTGATAGTACAAATGTCGCGTGGAGATTGTCATCAGGATCCGCCACGAATTCGGGTGATGAACCGGGCATGGGTTCTGAGGTCTCGCCCGTTTCTGCAACATCAGATTAGCCTTTCGATAGAACATTGGATCCAGACGTAGAACTGACGTCTGAAGTATTCTTCGAGCGGATGGTCGTCGAATACTGGTTGCGCCATAGTTGGATACGAGTCGGACAGAGATGAGGCGCTAACTTGGTCGTGATCAGATGTGCGAACGTTATCGTAACTGGTTTGTGACGGGTGGTCGGACGAGAGAAAGGAGCGTGGAAATTGGGGGTATACTTGGAGTCGGGAAGAGGTACTGGAGAGAATCAAGATGATGGCGGCGAGTCGGACGGCTCAGCTGGATGGTGATGCCGCAGTTCGGGGACCGTGACACCTCCCCGACTCACGACAGGCGTGACTCTTCGTGACATGCATATGACTCTTCGTGACGCGTCGTGATCTACATACAGCACGTGACCCAGCACTCACCCCAACTCCGCGAGCGTCGACAGCGGCACTCCGCCGCCCGCGACACCGAAGGTCGCAGACCTTCGTAGACCGATCTCGACGGAGACCCATTCTTTTGTAAGATACGCAGCTAACTGCGATATTCCAGTCCACGCATAGGCACCATGTCCCTTACAATCCGCAAACTCACTCGCACTTCGGAAAATATATCTATCATTCTACCGAACCTCCTTTCCCTGTCGAATGCTATTTTCTGTCCAGGCCCCGGTTCTAAATACGCATCCTCGGCCATCTGGAATGAAAGACTTTCTTCCGCGTCTTCTGTCATCATTTATCTTACCCCGGAAACATCACCAGGCACACCTGTTGCGTTCTTGTTTGCGCATCCTCGTATCCATTCAACGCCACTTCCTGGAGGGGAACGCGAGAGCCTCCATGTCTGGCTAGCTGGCGTTCTACCCGAGATGCGCAAGGCTGGCTGCCTATCTCGAATGATGGGCGAACTAGATTCAACGCCCATAGTAACCGTGTGCACGATGCCTAATACCTTTCCCAACATGTGGAGATGGCTCACTAACAGGGGATGGACAATCGTCAGAGATCTGGGTCAAGGAAAAGTAATGCTCGAGAGACGTGCACTAGGTGAATTGTGCAAGTCCGCTTGCGAATACGCATACTAATCATATATTCCAACCGCCTAATTCGCATGGTCTACGATTCCAGGCTCGAATGACCCCTTGCCCTAAAGAGCTCGTAGCTCGGGCCTATCACTCCA
This sequence comes from Gelatoporia subvermispora B, assembly GCA_000320605.2. Classification (NCBI taxonomy): domain Eukaryota; kingdom Fungi; phylum Basidiomycota; class Agaricomycetes; order Polyporales; family Gelatoporiaceae; genus Gelatoporia; species Gelatoporia subvermispora. The sequence goes on from KB445794.1 coordinate 2,039,576, forward strand.
GACGTATTACGCCGGGTGGTGTGTCTCTGCTGTGTATCGATATTACTGCCCACCTAATATGCCTTGACTTGAGCATAGATACTATGTTGCATCGCTAGTTTCATAGCGTCCGGTTTGGGATGGCCGTAGACTCGTCCCCTTCCCTCCTACTACTTCCCAGGCCCTCAATGCCCCTCGCTATGCTCCACTGTCTGGAACCCCGAATATGTCGTATTCTATCAATCGATGGTTGTCTCGACGCACATGTGTCAGTTGACTCTTGAGAAGCAAGTAACGGTTGTCCAATCTCAATGCAAGTCTCCTCTGGCAGTATACATCTGCCATCCACCTGACAACCGCCACAACAGTGCCATTGTCCTGCCTTGTGCGCCAGAGCTGTGTTTAGACACCGAGGACAGCGCCCTCGGCGCTGGGCCCTCTACAACAAGTAACTGTTACCCAAGTCCTGCGCATGTGTACTATTCCAGTCTCGCTCCCCTCATAGGAGGCTAAGGATTGCATGCGGACTGGTTCCTAAAAATACCGCTCACCACATTGGCATCTTCCATGGACCATGTCCTAGGATGTCGTTGTTTATCAATCAAACCTTGACTTCAAGCCCGCTCTTCGTCCTGACTAGTCCCCCCGGCTCTCTCCCTCTTACCACCACCCTCTCTGCACCTTGTAACTCCATCCCACATTCCGATGGCCCCATACGGTGCGACACCCATGACTTGCGGGGTTTTCGATATGGATATCTTCCCTCTTGCGAGCACTGCCCACCTCTACCATCGCTATATACGCACATCGGGTAGGTTTATACACCTAGTACAGCGGTCCCAAGCCATTCTGAGATTTGCTGGAACAGGTCCACCATCGCCGACTGACTTCCGTATAGCCGAAGAAAACGATGATTAGTCCACCATCCCTGACCTACTGCCCACCAGTACCTCCACGATTGCATGGGAGGCTCACCAATAGCCAAGAGGCACAGAGACGAAGCGTCATTATTCGCCATTCTTCCCACTCCCACTCCCACCCCCTCCCGCACAAATTCGACCAGTAACTGGGACAATATGAGCCATGCTAGCTGCTCACCGCTGCAGCGACGCATTTTTTTGGTCCTTGTTATATGTCTCAGAATCTCCTGTGACCGCTCCCCTAGTGCCCGCGCTTTACCCCGTTTTTATTGATCGACTTATCGTCCCTTTTCGATGCATATTGCGACATTCCGGCTATATGAAGGTTCCGGTGCCGATGGCCAAAAGAACTCGCGCTTCATTTATCGTCGACAACCTGGTACGTCCGTACCTTGTCGCCCTATCCGGTATTAATCACGGCATCTTCGGCTGTCACGGGACAGACACCCCTCATCTTAATATGCTCGACAACCTTCCTGCTCCGATCACACGGTGGTGGCACCGACATAATAATGTCAATAATCTCAGTGCTACCCTGGAGCATTCAGCGGGCGCGCCGGCTGAAGAGTGACGCCCAAATCCGCCGACTACCTCGTCGAACCTCTGGACCACACTGCTGCAGGCCTTCACAGCTGCGGAAAACACCAGCGTCATTCGGCGATCAGCGTTTCCGCCGATTCACGAGTACTCACCAAGCATCCGCTGTTGCACTTCGCCGCGCTCACATCGAAAAGTGGGGTGTATCACGAGGCTGAACGTATGTCCCAGGAGCGTGGGATGGCTTGCGGGTACACGAGGCATGCCGCTAAGGACGCTAGGAGGTACGGCACAAACAACGATCATGCATCGCACGTTCGGGGTTCGAAGTCGACTTTGTCAGGGCGTTGTTCTGGTGAGCATTCCTTCACTTCGAGGTTGCACGTTGCGGTCAACACTTAGAGCTCATCGCTGATTACTCATCCGTGATCTGTCTTGCGCTCATGACAATGCCAAGGCATCATCACTGTATCATCGGGCCATTACTTACTCAACATATGTCGGATTGCGGATGCTTTGGTCACAAGTCCCGGGGCTATGCGCAGCTGCATCAGGCAGCTGCACATGTTTGCTTATTCGCTTCCAAACCAACTCCGCCTCAAGTTCCCATCGCTCCATCAAATGAAATCGCTCGGTGACGTTGATGTTTCTAGCGGTGGTTGTCCTCGTGACATTCCTTCTCGGAACTCCTGCATTGCTCGCAACTGAACCCGGCGCCGTTGCGGCGGCCGTCGCACTGAATCCTGGCGACTACAATGCAAGGCTTCAGCAGGACTCGCAGAGATGCGTGATGCCATCACATACCGCGACACTCTCGGCATGGTCGGGGTATGTCTCTACTGGTGAGGAAGGTGTAGGGCGTTTCAGCGTTAGTGTGCTGCGCCGGCGTAGCGGTCCAGCTCGTCGTCTATGAGGCGCGTGTGGTATGTCACGGAAGGTCAGTTGGACTCCAAGCTGAGGATGATAACAACTGACGCCTTGGTAGCTCATAGAGTGGAAGGTGCGACTGAAGAGTGTGGCGGCAAGAGGCAAGAGAGATGCAGACAGAAGAGCGGCAACATGAACTCTTTTATACTGTCCTGCATTATCGCCTCGAGGCAAGACCCCGAACATATGTGCGGCGCCGACGTGCCCCAACGAGGTCCTGGCCGGGAACAATAGTAAATATTCTCTCATGTACACAGCGTCGTGATGCGGCCCGAGAACACGTTGCGCATCAGTCATCGGTACGCGGCGGCGCGATCAAAAATACTCACTCCGTGCTTCAGAGACGCCAGGCGCTGTTCCTTACCCTTACTTCTCGATCGTGGCGATAACGGCGTTGTCATCGTTCTCTGGCCCATTGCGCGGCAGGCAACTTTCAGCGAATCGGCCGGATCTTATGCGAGAACATTCCTTTCAGATATGACTGAGTACGTGTCTGCGTGATCATGATGACCGGACGGCCTGTTGACCTGCAGATATCTTACACGCAAGACTAGGAGCGACTTGTGACTGCGGGATACCGCTCGCTGCATTTCCAAATAATGGAATCGACCGCCGGCAGCACGTCGTCCACTCGCGGCAGCTTTAGAACGACAGGCACCGATGGCACACGTCAGCTCACCGCAGTCTTCTTGATCCTTGTATCCTTATGGGTAAAAACTTTTAGACTGCACGCTGGATCTGCGCCTCGTGCATCCCGACTCAAGTGCGCAGATTGTGCCACAGCGTTCGCATATGATTCATCAGTACGTTTCCTCTAGGATGTTCGGCCTTTCGTATTGTGCACAGCCTCATTTCCCGTAAGTATGCAACCAGCCCATGTATTGCTCTCGCCACCGGCACCTGCTACGAGCACCTGCAGATCTGCCGCGACTAACACCGTAACACGGACAGGAAAATGCAGGAGATGTGACACTGTCTTGGCTGCTAACGCTTGATTAGACCCCCGTCTAGAAAAGGTTCAGCACGAGGTAGCCCCAGACCTATCAGCCTTATGACACCAAGGACGCGTCCCTCCGGAAAGTCGCCTAGGAGAAAGAAGAGGAGGGGAAGCAGACAGGTGTTCGATCCGGCTACAGCCGACTGATCAAAGGCGAACGGTGGCAGTGGGCGGGGCGACATCTTTCTGGACTTTATCGTGTCACATCGCAGAATATCTTGGGAGTCGGGGAAGACTGTGACGACCAGTGAGGGCTCTGTCCTCCACGTTCCAGTCAAAGCTCCGCGCTCCCATAATATACCTCTATCCATGCCGTACTGACTCCATTCTCCGATAAAATATAACTTCAACTCTGTGCAGAATTTATCATGGCACCTATGAAGCAATCACCTTCTGTCGGCGTGACGTCGAGCCATAGCAAGTTATAGTATTTCACTACACGATGTTGTTTCGCTCTAACTTGCATCTGTTGGAACTTGGATTCGGAGTCGGATGATTCGGGAGGTACGGCGGCGTGATGGGACCGGGCGCAGCGGGGACAGCGGGTGCAAGCTTTTTTTTGCCTCCTCGTTTATTGTCCGTTGGGTGCAAGCTAGTCTCCCGTAGGCAGACCTTTGCTAGTGATCTATCGGAGGGGTAGGAGGACGATAGGTGCAAGCTTATGCGCTCGCGTTCAGTGGTAGCCAGAGTTACTCAATTAGTGGCGTCCTATGATTCAGATACCTCGCAACCGTCGACGTACGGCGCGCGTTTGCGACGAGGGCTCACTACATCACCCTGGAACACCTCGCGCGACGGCTTGTTCCAACGTTGTACCGCCACGTCGCACGATGCTGTACATTGCCATTGCTACCGAAACCAATCGGAATGCCGCCGCGGGAAGGACCGAAGGTTAGACTCCCTGGTCCCAAACATGACATCACGTCACGAGTGTTACTCTGTTTCCCAGACTGGAAGTTGGAATACCGCTTTCTCCCGCATCAGACACCTTCTACTGGGAGGCTACTCACAAGCTGATAGAGCTGCCTGCGGTGCTACACACGCGATGACAGAGCCCCGCCGGCGTTGCTTCACCTCTGAGCTGAACTACCAGGCTGAGCTGAGCTGCCGTTCTGGACGCCAACCTTGTCATGCATCATATGCAGAGATGGAAGCAGAACCGCACGTCCCCAGCCTTCTAGATGCCCACCCATCGCCGCGCGCGGACCGTTGTCATCGTCCCAGGCTCCTTTCTTTGTCCTCCCTTTGGACCTACATGCAGTTATGCTGGGGGCTGGGATATCCTCCGTTTCTTCCTTCATCGACGGGCGAGGACTGCGCCGTCTGCCGCTGCCGCCATCCGTTTTGCCTGTGCGGCCCGCCCGCTCTTTCCCCACTCGTCCCTAGCGCCGGCGCACGGGGATGCGACGCGCAGTAACTAACGCCTGCGGCCCATGTGTGTTCTGTGATGCCTGCCTTCCCGCGCAAACTCTCGGATGTTTACTGGACTAATCAGAGGCCTCGGATTGCAGCGCCTGCTTCGGTTTCGGACGCGCAATCGTGCCCGAGACCCTACAATTACGGCAAGTCCGGGGATTCTTACGCCCTTGTGCATCGTCTCGGGTTGCGGAGACGCCTGCGCCAAGTAATCACGGTCCCACGGAGGCCACATGCGTCAAACGTGTTCGTGTTCTGCGACGAGGTCACCCAGGTTTCGGAACGGAGTGCAACATTCTAGCTTTGCGACAAGACATTTGGATTGCAAATGAATTGATCTGGCGCAGGATGTTACTGTAATTATCGTTATGCAAGACCATTGCCCCGCCTACATCCCTCCCCCCGGGTCTCGCCTTCTATTACCGCGCCTATACTTTAGAACAAGAGGAGTTAGAACAACGTTCTTTCGTTAGATCTCCCGTACGCGTGAATGGTCAGAGGGATGATAAATTTCTCTTGAGTGCATTATAAAAACACTGCAACAGCTCTGACTGAAAGCTATTGAGACACGTCACAAGCGATGTGCTTCTGTAGCGGAATTATCTCGGATATTATATAGCTATTCATATGGGCCACCCACCCGCAATCCAGTCGAGCTTTTGGCGACAGCAGAGGTGGCCAGGGTCCAGGGATTGCCACAGACTGCATTGACCAATACCCGAACGGGCGATGCACTGTCCCTTTGGTTGAGATGGGCAGTTGGTGGAAATAGACAGCGTCAAGATCTACCGAAGTCAGTTGCTTGTATCGGGAGCGCTAAACTTGCAGCATTTGCGCATGGCCTAGAGACTTACCGTAAAGTTCGCTTCCGCCGGTGCCATTGACGATTTGATCAACCTCGATTGCCCACCAGTGCATCTTTCCTGAAACTTCGAATTCCCAGGTCCCGATCAGAAACCACACTTTTATCATACAGGGTTGCGCGATCCCTCACCGATCATCAGTCTGTGTAAGTCGATCCTATGGTGCTCCGCAATTCTCGCGGCGTGAAACCAGAAGAATGTATTGATATAGCCAAGGGGAATTTGTTCTGGGAGGCACCCGCGAGAGGAAGAACCAGGTATCTGCTCATATCTAACGCTAATCTTCAGGTCTACCTATTTTTGAGTAATGTATGGACTCACCGATAGGTTGTTCCACCCCAGACATATCCGACATGGTGGTCCACGACATCATATCCAAGCCAGACGCACGAGACATCCTGCACATGCTCCAGCACATCTGATATGTTCCCCAGACGCACGAATGCGTTCGAGCGTTCAAAGTCGATGTAGCCGAAATCACCGAGTTCCGCCCACAGGCCCGGAGGCGCTGCGGCGGAGTACCAGAGGTCCGGCAAACCCCGGTGATACGAATGGAAATACTCATACGTGCTTCGTGCAGATTCTGCATCGCTGAGGGCTGAGACTAATGCCAATACGGATTCGGTGATTGGTTCGTAGAGAGAACAATCGGACTGCCAGCGCATCAGATAGATGTCTACTCGCAGAATTGTTCGTGAAAAAAAAACGCACAGCACATGTGTGTTGGCACTAGAAGGGCAGAGGTCAGGAGGCAGAAATGATGTAACTCAATAGATGTTGACCCATGACCCACATTTCGGTCCAGCATTCTCAAGCGATGATCCAAACAATGAAGATTTGCATTCTCCAGGTCTTCTGCAAGGAGCAACAGAGTACCACTGGTCCTTACCGAGAAATTGGGGATACAATCCCGATGTGTATGTGTCTAAATTTGTAGTTATTAACCTGGTTGGTGTTACTTATCGTAGCTGCATACCTTCGGGTAGCGGGCAACAGGAAAGCGCCGAGATACGAGGTGATCATATAGGCTCTGGATCTTTTTGAATGCGTGTGGACAATTCCAGGTTCTGACCAACCTACTTCGTAGTCCATGATCTGCGGGGCCGTGTTAGGTAGGATTTCGAAAATGACTACGCGCATACTAGTTCGAGGTACCATATCAATTTCTCCTCGGACTTCAACGTCGAGAGATACGCCCAAATGTCCGTGAGCCCTGGGCCGAACAGTCAACTTTTGAACAGATCCGAACGTAGCTGCCTCACCAGCCTCAAGGATGTAGAATTTCGTTTGACATGACGAGTGTGAGTGACCTAAAATCTGCGCCATGCATGGGTAATCACTTTTATGCAAAGACGTCGTGAACGCATTGAACTGGAGACAACGTGAAGCAGCTGACCACACGTGCAGCTTTCGGACGAAGTTCACAAGCGCGTCCTATGAGAAAGTGAACATTGTCAAGAGCTATGTGACTATGCAAGTCTTTGACTGACCTGTGTGATACGTTCACAATGAATATATCTGATCCGAATCAGCCTATTATCCCATTTGCCTTCCCATTCTTCTCCGTGTATATTGCCATATCCACGCCATAATCGCCCTCTGCGGCGTTCAGGAATAAGGTCGCAACAACGCAAGAGCCGTAACTTAGAAATGCATCAGTATAATTGGCCGACATTCCAAGATTAGACACACCCCATGAGAGCTGTAATTGGCCTCTCGAAATGACGATTGTCTGAGCGCCAGTAAACATGCAACCTGTGTTTAGCAGGCAAATGAATCAAAGAACTACGAAAGGCGTCTATGATGTCACATACCATAAACAACCGTTGCGCATCGTCGAGCCTCCTCACATGATCATCGAGTCTGGTGGCCAGGGAGTATCGACGAAACAACCGACACGCTGTGCTCAGTGTCGCCAACTTGTTGACGTCCTCGTATATCTCGGTCAAGATTCTTTGCCATGGATTCTGAGCCCCAGAGAAGCATTGAGAAGAAGCGGAAGCTCACGAATACAGTTTGCAAGAATCTTCGACTGACGTTACATCTAGCGCATCCGCATTGCTGGCGAAGAAGTGTTCTATATACGTCATCAAAGATAGCGCCCGCGTTGCCAGCTTCGTGCACCGCTGCTTTTCACCTTTGACATTCTATGTAGTAGTCAATTTCTCGTATGGGAAATGAAAGGGCCAAAAATTACGCGCCTGGATTGTAGTTACGAGCGCATGAATGGAGCTAAAGACAAGTCCAAGGAAAGGTATTGCATTGATAGCACTTGAGACGTCGTTCAACGTTTCGAGTACAGCAATGACATTGGCCAAAACATCTGTTGAGATTGACGTATTGTGCACTGCTAGCATGTTGATACTGGGGGATAATCTATGGGGCTTTTTCTTGCCTAACGCGAGTCCTCCCTTTATATCAGCTTCCGCTATCTTGCGTTATCTGTGCGAGACGCTGGGTGCCAAATATACGAGTGAGTATAGTTGGCCACATGCATGGACGTTCGCGTATAGGGATCACCGGTTCCGTATCACCACATTGTATTCTGTGAATAAAGTTAGGGTTCTGAGGAAGTTCAGGTGTCAGTAATGGTGTAGGAGGTGGTCGTAAACAGTCGCAAAAGGAGGAATACGGTTATATCTTCTTGACCGTTGTTCCTGGTATTGTGTAAGTTCCCATACTAAGTGAATGAACTGTATTCAGATGTTTAAACGCCACTTACGCCAAACTTCCAACTTCGGTAAGCTGTGGCTTGTAGAATGCCAAAACGTAACTAACTTTATGCGCTGGTATCCTGCATATGCCGAAAACGCACATTAAGGAGAAGCCCTTGAGCGAGTAAGTAGAGAACGTCGCTGCTATGTATCATGTCATCTGATATGTGCTTCGCTTGGAAATCGAGAACGAGTGATATTGCTAATGGCGCGTGACACTAAGAGTGTATTCGGATGTTAAGATAGCGTTGTTCGTACCTGGCTGTCCAATAGGGAACAGGACTTCCTTATCTTCTTCCCCGATACCAAGGATAGAGGCTGAGGGCCAAAAAGCAAACATCGGTGGAGTTTCCGACACCAAGCAGAACATTGCAACATAGACGATATGTTAATATAGTTCTGTCGACATGTGTGCCCATCTGGATATTTGATTTGTGCCAAAGCCGAGCGTGTCCAGATAAAACCAGGTATGCGGTGCATTATCACTGTCTATTCCCGTATGATAACTACGCTGACCCAAAGCCGGGACTCTATCAACGCTCAACCCACACATGAACGGAAGCTAATACTCACTGAATGAATGCAGATAACTGGGGGTATTTCATATTCGCACTATGGACAGTCCTGAGGTTAGCTCCTTCCATAATGGTAGAATATCGCGTTGTGCTATGATTATAGCCTCTGTAGTGGAGTTGCATCTAGTTGGGACCCTCGCAAATGTCTCATTGAACCCTGATTGAACGATATCAGGAACCGCTCTCGGATCACGGAAAATGATTCACGAACCACCATATGCATAATCAATCTTCTACAAAAGACGGTACGGTCAAATGATACGACGGCATATGGCGACAAAGAGATACACTGACTCAGTACATCCCATAATGTCAAATGACTTGCCGATGGCGGCCAACCCTGATGCTTCCTGTATTGATGAGCCACGTGTGTCTCTGAATACCCCGAGGCCCTTTAATGCGGCTGCAATCGCAGAAGTTGCCTGAGAGTCACTAAGGTCACGGTCGATGATTTATACCGGGCCTGCATTGCTTCCGGACCCTGACCACGTGAGAAATCCAGTCCTTTTGCGTATACTGGCAGATCTATTTCCACGTCCCGGATACCACGCCATCCCGCGAATTGGGTTCAGCGAAGCAGGCGGCATTATCGCTCAAGCTCTTTGGATAGCTTCCTATGCATGTATATGGCTCCGCCGTGTGTTTTACAGCAACAGCGAATCACTTTCGATATTGCCTGCATGGCTGTGCATCACCTGTTAGCTCTGAGAATTGGAAGCCACATACCTGTATTAGCTCCCCAAATCTAATAGGCCAGCTTCGGCCGCCGTTTGAGTGCTGCTTCGACGTTGCGCAGGACCATAGTAAGCTAGTGCAAAAACTATGGATTGTCACATCTGCATGCCAAGGCTGATAACGTTAAGCAATACGTACAGAAGGAACCACACTCTGAGCACCGGTGAACTGGTGAATAGCGTCACGGATAGTCCAGGCCATCGCTACATATGCCAACCACGTCGACGATCGGCGCTCAGTAACCCCCCCGTCGAGTTTGCCTCGACTATTGGACGGATGAGGGGCCCGAATCATGCACATGATCCTAACGCGAACGGTAAACATATTCCAACCATGTGCCTTCGCAGATACAATTACGCCACTCCTGCAGTGATGACTAAGTCATTAATCATGCTAAGATCAATAACCTCACCGGCATGGGCTGCATTGCAATACTGTAATTATTTACTCCATTTGACAGATTATCACCGCTCAGTATCCTCGACACAATCCCTAGGCCGACCCAATGTTCATTCCGGGGCCCCAAGACATTGGTCCGAATTCTGCCGTCAAATCTTCGCCCCCGAGTTTCACATACGCATAGTTATCGTGAAGAGGGATCCTAAGCTGGGCAAGGCGGCGCAATCGCACTAGGAGACAATCCAGACACAGCAGTTCCTTTAAGTCCTTTTGGCCAGCGAATCTTCAGCTTGATTTCAAGGCCCTTTGTGTGCGAGAGCTCCAAATGGTGCGCAGCGCTTTCAGCAATCATGTCTATGTAGAATAACTCAGCGCCGCAGTCTCTTTAGCATATCGATGCGGAACTCGGTGGACATGCCGGGCGGAGCATTGTGCATGAGCTAGCGGAATGCAACCGCAATGACCCTGGCTGTGATACTGAGAACAGCGACGGAGAACCTAGTGTGGCTGAGCGATGGGGCGGAATCCGGCGCGGTGCGCTGCTCTTTAGCGAGCATAACAAGACTGGTATATTACTTGATGGTACTGAATAGAGCGTCGGAGACAGCCCTAAGTAGTCGGCAACGTCCCTTGTTCAATTCATTGACACCCTAACCGTTCCCAAGACCGATCAACCAATCTCAATTTATTGGCCGACTAGCTCAGTTGGTTAGAGCGTGGTACTAATATGACTTTCCGTGTTATGCCAAGGTCGTCAGTTCGATCCTGGCGTTGGCCATAGTTTTTCATTCACAGTATCCTTCGATGTGCACTTGGTTTTTAGCTCTCCGATTTGCTAATAGCTACTCGTGAACATCTGGTGCCATGACGGGAATTATGGGTCCGGATGCAGTGCCAGTTGCGGAGGGTAACGCACTACATAAATACACCTGTATTCAACCTTTCCAGGCTGGCAACACTTGCGCTGCTTCAGCACTGTTGATGGGCACCCTCCTTGCGCCCCCTTTCCCTGACGGTAGCTTCGAAGACACTACCTTTGGCTTCGTAGATGCAACAGCAGCAGCCTTCGCAGAACGTGCCGTCCTCGGCTTGATTCTGTCATCACGTGCGAGCTTCATACGGCTAGACGTCGACGCCGCAGGCCGCAGTGCGTTGTCTTCTTTGCGCATTACAAGCGGTCGAGTTTGCGGTAGTGCAGGAGCAGCTGCAACAGCCTTGTCCTTGCTGCGTGAGCCAGGGCGACCCGAGGTTTTGCGTGATTCGACCGTCTTTGCTACTGGCTTCCTGTCGAACAGCGGGTTCTCGTCCTCGTCGTCCGACTCGGACACGCCGAGTTCCTCTGCGAGACTCCGTATAGGCGCTCCTGGACGGGCGGTCACTGCGTGCATGTCAGGCGCAGGGGTCGGGGACACGTCCAGCCCTTCATCCTCCTCGCTGAGCGCCGCTAGTCGGTCCGGTGGACTCTCGGGCGAATCTGCGAGCATGAGAATACGGCTGAGGGGGCTCGGTGTTGCGGGAGAGTACGCGTGCATCATGTGAGGTGCGCGGGTTTTTGCGCGAGGGAATGAGCGGGATGGTGTCCTGGGAGGTGCTGCCCCGAGGTTCGGGGCGCTTGCAGACGGTCCAAGGTCACCGCTCGGGCCTGTACTCAATGAGCTCCCGCTTCCATTGCTGAGCGCACTGTCTGACTGGGAACCTGTCATTCCCGTTGCTTGCGTTGAGCCGGATTCCGACCCTAGGTCGAGAGCAGGCAATGGAGGCATCAACGGGCCACCTTGTTGAGATGGAAGGGATGCGGCAGGCGACGGCGGTGGCAGCACAAAAGCGGATGGTAGAGTGGGTGGTTGTGGCTGTGCGGTGGATATGCTCGTCTTGAATGTGGGCATTTGGACAGGTTGAGAGGGTATGACCTCCGTCTCGAAGGATGGTATCACCTTGGGTTTGGTATTGGCCACAGGGACGACCCCAATGACGTATCCCGATGATCGGCGGGCAGCACGAGCCTTTCTCTCAGCTTTGGTCTTCTTGGGAGACTTACGCGGAGATCGGCGGGGTGGAGGATCCTCGGCAGCTGGCTCAGTGTGTTCTTGAGACGGAGCTAGGCCGGTGATGGGTGCAACTGGTACAGCTGGAGCATCGGATGAACCAGGTGTTGGTGGTAGGTCCGCTAGCATCATCTCGACTTGCCACGAGCGTTTCTCCTCCAAGAATTTGATGCGCTCCGCCTATAAATGTACCAGGGTCAGTGCGTCGATCAACAAGCCAAAGACGACGGCGTACTTCTAGATGTGCCTTTTCCTTGCCCAATCGCACTGCAGCTTCTGTGAACTTCCTTCGTTCCTCTTCCAGTTCCTGGAACCGCGCCTCCAGCCGTTTGCGCTCTTCGTCCTTCTCTGGGCTCGTCATGGCACCCACTGGGGAGTTTGCAGTATGACTCTTGAGCAGGCGCTCGTCCGCCGCGAAGCGGTCAAAGAGGTCTTGGGCCTTGGCCGCATATGTGGCCGAGTCCTTCTGAGCTTGTTCTGAAAAAGGTTCAGGGGTGAGTCGAGGCGGTAATACGCGCGTAACCGTTCCCTACGCACCTAACTCCTTGCGAAGTGTCGCAATGACGGCTTGCAAACGCTCGAGCTCCGCAGCCTGAGCCTTGTGCTCCGTTGAGTTCGAAGCAGTGTTTGAAGCCTGCGGCGCAGTGGCAACTTCTAGAGCTTTAGATAGCTGGACTACGGATTCCTTGATGGACTTTAGCAGAGAGGACAATTTCTCTTCCGCTGTTTCAACCGGCGTCGAAGGGAAGAGGCTCGTGCTCATGATCAGTGGTGGCTGCTAGTCCGTAAACCTACTAAAACGTATCTCAAACGAAAAAAGACGCGCCTCTTCCAAGTCACCCGTTGATACGGCACATCGCCCAGTATGAGCCACGCCCTGCATGTCATTTGCCGTGGACAAGATCAACCCTCTGAACCTTCTGTTCTGGTCGAACAGTTCCTTCCTCGCCTGCTCCGTCTGTGCCAGCCCAACCTCGAGGAAATGCTCACCCTTTCCTCTCAGTTGCACGTCGCTCGCCTCGACCACCTCCAGATTCGTGCATGTCATGCCAGCGCCCGTTGAGCCGATTTTGAGCTGCCCGTCGGACAGTTTACTCCAGCGGTCCACCATGCGTTCTTTCTCCTTCTCGATGCGCTTGATCTCTGCGGCGTGTGCTGTACGGAGGGATTGCAGAGAGGTGCGGGTACGCTGAAGCTCCGCGGTGGTGTGTTTATGTGCAGTCTCTGACGCTTGCAAGGATTTTGTCGTTGCGCTAGCGGGACAAATACATCAGGACATGGTGCAATACGTCTGAGACAGCGACATACGCCAGGCGAGACTTGTGGAGGTTCATCTCCCGTTCCGCATTTGCTGCCTTCTCCGTAGCTGTCCGATACATTGATAACATACGTTCATGGTCGTACGACAGGGTCCGGAGCTTGGTCGTCAGCTCTTCTGTGCGAGACATGTCATCCTGTTGCGTTTCCCTCTCTGTGTTATGTGCAGCTGACGACGGCTTGTACACTCACAACCCGCTGGCTAAGCATGCCGAGGAGACACTTTACAACTTTCTCTGTCTCATCCTTCCCGAGCCCTTCAAGTGACAAACCGGGGGTATACGTGAAGCCGTGGGCAACTAGTTGAGAGTTCACGTATTGCAAGCTGGATGTGCAGTTGTCGAAGTCCGATGATGTATCCACAGAAGGAGAACCGAGATCAGAGAATGAGACATCAAGGGCCCAATGCACAAGCTTCTTCGGCGTCGCAGTCATCGTTTGGGCATCACCAGATTCTGTTTCTGAGTTGGTTGAGAGTCGCCCTCGTCTGGTCACAGAGATTAAACGGCAGGATCAGAGGTCTCTTCAGTATTGAGGGCCGTTTGAAGCTGTAAGGCACGGCATGGGCGATCCACGCGTGGATGGTTGAGACGCGACGCGATCACGTGACCATCCCGGAGGCAAAGCTGCTTGAGGGCAGGTTTCAGTCAACTTCGACCACGCGGTTGGCAAGACCTGCTCAGTGCTCATCCATGCCGGCATCTTTCGCTGTATTGCTATCTAAGACGTCTTGCAATTCAATTTTACGGCGCCGTGTTTCTCTGAATGATATGTCGAATAATACAAGCTGATGGGATCCAGCAGAACTAGTTCTGAGATCTGCCTGCCACCTGGGTGAATGTGCTCAAGCGTGCTTTCCTCGAGTACACCGTCAGGTTCCACACCAATTTCGCCATCTTCGCGACTAGTCCGCAGTTATCGTGATACCCAATCTGCCTCACGTTGTAGATGACATCGACTGTCTGATTCCTTGTTGGACGGATCCGTTCTCTGCATCAACAGATATGCACAGAGTCTAGCGGCAGGTGCGTCAAATCTCAGTCTCATTCTCGGAACGCCGCCAAAGGAGGATACTGACAACATTGATAGTGGTGTACTTCTTGCACGAACATCTCATTTCCGCAACGTGGCAAGGTCCATGGACTATATATGTGCCCCACCGCCTACACGAACTACGTCGATTGAGTACTCCGCGTGCTTGCAGAGTGGAGTTGGTTCAGAGCTCAATGATGCTGGCGGACTCAGATATTTGCTACGTATGTGGAGCCTATCCGGTTGTCCAGTCCTCATCACGTTCATGTGCAAATGTTATAGTACTGAGATCCCCAGACTACAGCAACATCTGTTGCGGTGGCAAGTGTATAGTGAAGACGTCTCCTGTGAAGGCACTGTTGGCGGCAGGTACGCTACTAATCTGAGACCATTGACCATGCAATGACGGTCGGTTTGGTACTCGCAGGATAACCATGCATGCCAACATACTAATTGTACGTTTTGCCATATCTTCGATTTGTCCCGCACTCACCGGAGCGCCCCAACATCAGGGCTGGACTCGGACACATCTACTGGCACATGCAACGCTCCGAAGTTGGCACAAATCGACCAGCAACATAAATGACTTCAGCGTTCACGCTCACGCTGACGTTCCGCTCGGCCGTGGCGATTTGCCACGCCATCCAGACGGGCGCACGATGGTTCAGAGATCATCCGTGTATGGCTGGGCTGCCGTCCTGGTGGCTCAGCATGCCTCCTGTTTCTGACATGTTCTGGCCCGCACGACTGCTACTTGTCCTGCTTCGATCGCAGCAATGGGGGAAATTGAGTGCACAGAAGGTTCAACGCACCGAGGAGGCATCTTATTGACGAACGTGTTCCCGAGGTCGCGTTTCATCCGAAGCATATTCGTAGTCGATCCACTATGCGCCATGGAACCTACGCAATGTTCTCCAATGCGATGGATGCTGTCCGGGTCCCCCCGTGTGCCCGGCGTGAGGTATTGCCCGATCAGATCTGGCGCTATACCTGTGGCGGAGCGGCAGCCGGCAGGACATTATTAGACGCCCGTGCCTTACCCAATTTCGCGTATGGCTGTCAATCGTGCGCAGGTGCGCAGCGCCTTCGCCGAACCTGTGCACAGCCCGCAGCAATTCTCGGCACGTATATCTCTGCGTAGCCATCCCCAACCGTACCTCGTTCTTCATCACTCCCCCCTTCATCCCCGCCGCCAGGTCTCAAGTTCAGACCCACAATCACTATGATCATCAATCAAGAAGGCGAACACAAGCTGGACTCTCCATCCAGCTCTCGGTCGGGTCCTCGAAAAGGCAGCCCAGTGGTCCCGCCCATCATAGTCAACCAAGCTGTAGGTGTCCCAGTCATCCGCCTAGTTCACTTACTGACATCTGGATTGTAGATGATTGACACGGATTCTGTTCCCCCTCCTCCCTACTCAAGCATCCACTCAAGCAACCGGGACGCACCACTACCACCACTTCCTTCTACTTCCGCAGCCGCACCTGGACTGCATATGCCTGTCCCGGACACTGCGCCGTTCACTCGATTTTCGCCGTTCCAGCCCCTATCGGCGCAACATGTCAATCACATCTGCCTATTCTCAAAACATAACTCCATTTCGGGTTAGTTTTCAATACGCATCCCTTCATCTAGGCACTCGCTCATGTCATTATCCTCTTCAGGCACATATTACGTCGATCCTGTAGTCCCAGAAGTGACCCCAACGTTGAGCAAGAGCGATCGCATGCAGCGGGATGCAGCGCGAGCACATCACAAGAATGCAAAACGCGCTTTTGGGTCATGGGACGTTGGTCATGATTCAAAACGCAGTTGCGGCAAGCGGAAGCCGCAAGAGATCAACGCATCCTTCCGGACACGCCACGGAGCTGTCACACTGGATGTCGCAGTCGTCGGCACCGAATCCGGTTCGCCCTTCATCAGCAAGGACGAGAAGATACCTACGCGCGTGATGGCGTCTAGCAGAGAGGGACGCGTCAATGTCAATTTGGTGCGTTGCTCCGTCCTAGTGGTGCAAGACTGCAGACTGATGATGGGCTTTGTGCTGTGCAGTTCGAGATACACCCGGGCAGATGCGTCGACCTGGACGTAACAACACGGCATGGCGCGATCACCGTCTTTCTCCCAGCGACGTTTAACGGCCCCATCGCCTTCCGGACACGGCGCGGCCGCGAGGGGATCACGTTCCTCCCCGAGATGGCGCGGCGCACGTCCATTGTGCGTGCCTCCGATTCGGAGGTGCTTGTCGTCCTAACCAAATCGGACTCGGAGCATGAGCCTGCTTCGACCTCGCACGTGCAGTTCCAGCGCACCGCCGGTGATGACTGCGCGCTGATTGGCACACGCCACGGCAAGATCCTGGTCGGCATCAGCGGCGTTGACCGGCTCGATACTACGGTCGCTCCGCCAAGTCTATTGCAGAAGCTGGGAGGGCTCATTGAGTCGAAGGTCAACACTTTTTTGCAAACGCATGCCAAGGCTATCGAAGCCAAGATGCTCGGGATGCAAGACCGTACCTCCGTGTCTCGTGCCGTCGCGAGAGCACGAATGGCGATCTCCTAATCACTTCAACTGTCCGTTGCCCCTCGTATATGCCATTCTTCTCTCCGTGGGTCATCTCGTATCGTGAGATCACGATCTGCGTCTTGTCTGTTCTATACTTGTACCGCGCAGCATCTGTAACACTATTGCACCCTTTCTTGTGCATTTTCTCTATTGTTCTAGTTTCTATCATCGCTTCCTGTAATAATGTACAACGCGTCACTGTGCGTGGTGAGGACCCCGAACTATCCTTCGATTTCTTACAACCTGATCTCTGGCCTTCATCAGCATGTCCATGCCCAAGAATCTGTTCGATTTTCTCGGGTAGATGGGTTGTGCAGAGTGGCAGATGATAATACCGATGAGATAAGATCAAGATAAAATGCAGCCATTTGACTTCGCAGACCCTCGAATGTCAGAAGCGCATTTGTGATCGTGTTCTCAAATGCGAATGCAAATTTACACGAGTATCATATCCTTGACCTTCAGTATTTATTCACAGTCAACGCGCACTAGATATTCCCTGTTGACTTACGTCGATGCATGGAGTCCGACAAATCGGGTGAGATGTCATACCAGCAAGAAGTGGATATGAACGCTACCCGCGAGGTTTGCCGTCGGACGCCGACACATAACATGAAGTGCATTGCAGTCGACGACGTAGGTTAATCATGCATCATCTCACGATGCTTTCACACCGTCCTGGATTGCTCTGACTCCGTCCTCTACGCCCTAAGTCTCTGCATCCTTGACTTGGACCAGGGGCCGAATCTCGTGCTGACGGGAACACGGTTCATACTTCCGATCTCATCTCACGTTTAAGTCGAAGCGCCTCAATGACCTCGAGTGCGGTGCTCCAACCCGCGCCATTCACCAGATTTTTGCCCTCACCATCTTCCAGTGCGGAGCAACATGTAAACCACATTTCCCTGTTCTCGAAATACGACCCAATTTCAGGTAACGGTTCAGACGTCGCAACTAGTAGCGCTGTCTGGTACTCAATACCACTGGCTGCAGGAGCATACTCGATCGATCCCACAAGCCTGACGGTGACACCGACCTCATACAGTCCCGGTGGCACAGCGTTGTAAGCTCTTCGGGCATATCGAAAACATTCGAAACGGGCGTTTGACTTCACCACCCTCGCTATACCAAAATCAGGTATGGATAACTACGGCGAGCGAAAATCACGAGACATCAACGCCTCGTTCATCACGCGGATGGGAGATATTACTTTGGATATTGCGGTGGCCAGTACTATGTCTGAAGAACAGGCAAGGATCTCTAGAGCGGAGAGAGTACCTGTACGCGTATCAGTGCTGACCAAACTTGGGGATATAAAGTTCAACCTGGTATGCCGCCCCGCTATTTCGAGTGTCTGTTGTTACTAGATGGCCCTGTATAACTGTGTAGCTTGAAGCCTCTCCGGATAGATGCGTCGACCTGGTACATACATATTCTGAGCGACATCGTTGTCTTCCTACCACCGACCTTCGATGGCGCTCTCGCTTTCCATTCACATCTCGGACGTGAGAAGATCGCGATGCTGCCCGAATTGGAGAAGCGCGCGTCCATTGTGCGGTCACTCGGGAACGAGATGCTGGCCATCGTGTCCAGTCCGTATGCACAGCCGGAGCCTGCCAGAGTACTACGATCGCAGTTTCAGTTCGCACCCGGAGATGATTGCGCGATGATTGGTACGCGGTATGGGAAGATCACTGTAGGAATCAGCGGATTCGATCATTTGGAGTCGAAGTCCACCCTATCCAGCTTCCTCGCAAGACTGGGTGGGCTCATCGGAGTGAAAGGGAGCAAGACGGACGAAGCGAGAAAGTCCAGCTCTGACGGAGTTGAAGTAGACACCAGATCCCCTCAGGCTGACGAGGGGTGATTTCAATTCGAAAATAACCACAGTACCACGCTAGTTCTGTGATATCCCTGGGTTCATCGTGCACTCATTTGATACCGTTCTTTTGTGTACATCCAATTCCATGCCTATTCTAGTATATTATACCACATCGACATGCCCATATGTCGTGATTTTCAAGTTCTCAACACAGGGTCTGCTTATCTACATGCATCGCATAGATACATCCTTACTGGACTCATGTATGGTGTAGTGTCGGGGCCAAAGATGGTAGTGCCACGTTCTTGAAGACGGCGCTTTTCCGAAGCCGCCTGGGATTACAATGATACTGTGATAGGAGTTGACTATCTATCCTTCCCCACGCTGCAGCGTAGAATCTTCGTACTTCCTTGTACGGGAGGCTTCACGGCCTAGTCAGGAACCTCATCGTTGCTAATCTCGACTTACCTTTGCACGGTCTGCTCGGGTCTTGTTGTCATCAAACTCAACAAGGGCGTGACTCCACCCAATTTCGCCATGAGCACAATCCAAGGTGCGACGCTCCAAACGGAGGGCACACTTGTATATATCCTGTCTTCGGCTTGGAGAATACTAAATGAACTACCTCATGAGATCAGCGCCTCGAGATACAGCCTGAGCCAGGAATTTCTCCCCCCGGAGCATGGCACGGAAATGATATTCACACCAGCGTCGACTTTGGCATCTACACAGCAAGGAGACACTCGACAGCAGGGCCCATTTGCCAAATTTTTGCCTGTTCTCCCTGTAGTCCAGCAGCGTGCCAATCAAGTTTACCTCTCTTCGAAACTTGACGAACGAGTCTCAGGTAATAGTATTGCACACTGTATACAATTCTGTGCTAGTCGTCTTCAATCATTGTGAAAGGGACATACGCTATCGATCCTACAATCACTTCAAGAACTTTGACATCGTTCAACCCCAAAAGCCCTCAGTGGGAAGCCTGGCAGACCCATCGAAAGCACTTCAAGCGTGCATTTGGGTCGGATCAGATTGCTACGCCGGGTGCCGATCAAGCTCGCTTGGGAGAGCCGACACTACTAGGACTGAACGCGGCTTTCATCACGCAACATGGCGAAATCATACTGGACTTATCCGTTGTCGGTACCACCTCTGACAGGCAGCGGGTTGTGCCGAAAACCGAGAAAATACAGGCACACATATCGGTCTCGTCTAGATTCGGCGCCGTCAAGATGAACCTGGTATGCCAACTTTAGGCAATGCGCTGATATTCGTGCTGATAGGTCTTTGGTGCGTAGTTCGACGTCCATACCCACCGATGCGTCAACCTGGACATCCACGCCCCACATGATGGGATCATTGTCTTCCTCCCACAGACGTTCGACGGGCCTATTGCCTTCCACACGCGCCGTGGTCGTGAAGGCATCGACTTGCTCCCGGAGATGTCCAAACGCGCGTCCGTTGTACGCGTATCTGGCCGGGAGATGATCGTCGTCGTATCCAGTTCTGGACCACATCGTGAACTTCCGACAATGTCAAATAGTCAGCTTTATCTGCGGCCTGGAGATAACAGTGCGATGATCGGCACAGTAGGAGGTATGATAACCGTCGGAATCGGCGGAATGGATCGCCTTTGGTCCCAGAAGAGCCCGAACCTGGGTTATATACGAAGACTAGGGGTGCGTATTGGGAACAGACTCAGCATGATCGTGCGGGCTCGGCCGAAAGGAGATGAAAGAAAAACCGATCGTAGCCACGAGGGCGAGCATACTTCCCCACTAGAGGTCGTCAATCGAAGGTTGCGGTAAAGGTCATTACGAATCTAGGGATAAAAACCGAGGTTCTATGCTGATGGCTGACGGCTGACGGATGGCCCGACAGCAAGCGTTCATTTGCCGATAGTTTTTTGTGGTTGCCAAACTATCCCTAGGGTTAATACGACAGAATCGATAGCACTTGCATTGCCACAAACACTATTCGAGTTGAACTACGACCCTATGTCTCGTGATTCAAATAAAGCTGGGAACTGCGTTGCCACGCTTTATCCATTGGTTACACCACACCTTACCCCCAAACGCGCTATAGATGAATCTATGACGTCAAGAACCGCACTATGGGACATGGAACCAGTGTCAGCGATTGTACGGAGGCTGTCCAATAGACTGATGACTATCGTTGGTAAAGTTTACTCGATTTCCGAATTCCAAAATGGCCAGCGGACCATCGCCTCTTCGGGCCAACCTGGGGGCCTGAGATCTGACTTGATCCTACTGACACCCGGGAGATGGCTGAGAGCTTGTCCAGAGAATACTTCGGTCATCATCGCGCATTTCTGCAGGCCGTTTTAAGATGTCGTAAAATAGTATCCATATAAATGACTCGATATCATGCTTGAACCCGTGACTGGGCGGCGACGACTTCTTGAACTTTATGGGCCAACCCACGGGTCCCAGGTGGAGTGCGAATTCCAGATCCGCCAAGGACCCTTCACCACCCGGCTCATGTGAGTCGCTATCCGCAAGGAGGATGTTCCCTGCGCTAATGTCAAGGTGTAAGATATGATTTTCACGTAAGAACTCATGGCCTGTGTATCATTACTTGATAGCATGCGCAGCACGACGTGACAGGAACCTACCTGCTACAGGGAGCGAAATCCTTCCAACAGCCCTGAGTCGGAGCCATATTGGCGCAGGGGACATTCGAATGCGTCGATGAAGAGTCGTTGCAGTACAGCATGGTCCGCGTCGCGGCCAGCTGCGTCATCCGAGATGTCTTCGCCACGTATCCAAGCTGTACTTATCGCAAAATCTGATTGAGGTGCAATTTTTGTGGGATCTTCCTGCGCGGCGCTGAATATTCTTCATGATCTTCAATTATCGTGGTTGAAGGAGATCGAAGACCTTCCACACAAGCGTCCCGCGACCTAGTGGCGATATCGAAAGCCAGACAGGAGATCCGGTAGTAATCCACCACTGTGTGTCGTAGGAGCCTTCTAACGAGATTGCGCACACGGGGCATCCTGTGTCAACCGAGTGGGAGTTAGATGGTACCTCTCGTGTGCCTCGGAATCCTCGAGTATGCCTGCAGTCGGGTCATGATGCCGTAGCCAGCAGCTGTCATGCTTCTGGTCATCGAACGGCAGGCCACCTTGATGAACGTCGTGAAGTCATTCAGAATGTAAAATACAGACGACAACTGAAGCACTGCACATAAAGAATGCCATAAATCCTATGGAGAAGATTTGGAATGGTCTAACCGCGAGATGGTAGCGCGCGTGTCCCGAAGTTGTGTGGAGTCTGGACGGAGTCTAGCGGGACCGGCCCGAATCGCCGCATGTCTGCTGCCGAGACGCCCTGAGCCCAAGTGGTGCAATACGCCCGGCACCTCACTGGCCTCAAGGACGTCCTGTGCCCTGAGGCGATGAGCCTCCCTCTAGAAGCGCATTAATACCACTGAGTTTCGGTTCATCAGCATCTCGGACACAATCTGCCTATGAGAACACCGGGCACCGTGACCCAATCTACTTGAAAGTTGAACGACGAGAACGCCTAAGACCGTGCCTCGCGTACTGGGAATCACTGCATCATAACATACAAATTCACATGGTACACGTATAGAGTTCAATTGAATGACGGATGCCACGCCATGTCATGAGCCGTGACATGTACTGTATTCAAAGGTCCCCCTTCTTACCAGCGACGATCCTCCGTATCTGCACAGCCTCGTCAGGTATCGCCTCCGCACAAGTTCATATAGGAGACATAGATGGCTTATTAGTAGTTCCAAACCCCACTGTCTCATACAGAGTATTGCTCGACTTCATTTGCCCTCATGCCCATCCTCAATTCGGACGACGTGCTAGCTCATTCCATCATTGCACTCAAGGTCTTCAAGGAGGCATCAAGCGCCATAAGTGCCGTGCCTGCTTTGTCTGCCATTATAGGCGTTGTTCTCGGGATTATAGAGGCAGCCGAGGTGAGCAGCATTACTCACTGCGTTTGTGGGAATGTCTCGGGCGCACGCTACAGGCCCCGTACACACCGTATCGAGTGTATCAAGTCCCGTAGCGTCTGTAGAGGGCAGAGATACACGGATGAGACGCCCCATAGCCGTTATAGCGTGGGACCCCACGCTACATCGAGTATCTGACCCGTGCTACGCGCGCTACCGCGCGTCTCGGACTCTGTAGCGCCGCCACCGCGACAGTGTGTCTCGTGCGCCACACGAGACATGCCCTACCAGCGGTCTCGTCCTCTGTATACATCTGCTACACGATGTCTAGTACTCTCGCTACGTCTCGTCTCGTGTTATCTGACGACGCTGTATATATCTCGTGTTGCCTTCCGTGCTCGCCCCCGGGTCCGGTGGCACCACCACCATGCCCAAGTACCAATTGCCTCCCCGCTTGCGTCGCAACAAAGTCTCGCGGAAACTGCCCGACCCCGACGGTCAATATGCGTCGGATTCTTCGGATCTAACGCCAACCCCCCCACCTCGACCACCCCGCTCTAAGCCCATACACGAACGCAATCTTGGCGGGACTTGGCATATCGATCTCGCGCTGGACCGTGCCACAT